>JAJMCI010000014.1:0-127985 GCA_030565705.1 Metschnikowia baotianmanensis
TCGCACCATTTAAGCCACCGGGCATATGAGCCTGCCTCAATTCTTTTAAGGCTGGAAAATTCCTCTCCCATCTTCCCACAAGCTTTCTCTCGTTCCTAAGCATTTCTTCTTTTCATCTCTCGCCAAACTTCGCTTTTTCCCTATTTTTATTTGCTATCAAAAAGAGAGATGTTGTTCAAGTCGCTTGTCACAGTGGCGTCTTCGCTTATCGCGTCGGCCGTTGCCGCCGACCTCCCCACGATCGAGGTTTCGGGGAACAAATTCTACTACTCCAACAACGGCTCTCAGTTTTTGATGAAGGGTGTTGCCTACCAACAAGACACTGGCTCATCCACCTCTTCTTCTTTTGTGGACCCCTTGGCCGACTGGGACACGTGCCTGAGAGATATTCCTTATTTGCAGGAGTTGCAGACAAACGTGATCCGTGTCTACGCGTTGAACGTCACTGAGGACCACACCCAATGTATGGAGGCGTTGGCTGCCGCAGGCATCTATGTGATTGCCGACTTGTCTGAGCCAGATCTCTCCATCAATAGAAACAGCCCCACCTGGACGCTCGAGTTGTTGGAGAGATACACTTCTGTTGTAGATGCCTTCCACAACTACACCAATGTGTTGGGTTTCTTTGCTGGTAACGAGGTCACCAACGAGGTGTCGAACACAGATGCCTCGGCATACGTGAAGGCTGCCGTGAGAGATACTAAGGCTTACATTCTGGAAAAAGGATACAGATCGATCCCCGTGGGCTACTCTGCCAACGACGACACCGACATCAGAGTTGACTTGGCCGACTACTTTGCTTGTGGCGACGAGGCCGAGAGAGCCGACTTCTTTGGTATCAATATGTACGAGTGGTGCGGCTCCTCGACTTTTAAAGAGTCGGGATACGAAACCATCACAAACGCCTACAAGAACTTGGGCATTCCAGTGTTCTTCTCCGAGTATGGATGCAACGAGGTCAGCCCCAGAGCATTTAGCGAGGTGCAGGCCATCTACTCCGAGGAAATGACCGACGTCTGGTCCGGTGGTATCGTGTACATGTACTTCCAGGAGTCCAACAACTACGGGTTGGTGACAATCAAGAACGGCGACGTTTCCACTTTGGGCGACTTTTCCAACTTGAAGAGCCAGCTTGCACTGATCAGTCCTTCTTATGCCACTCTTAACTCCGCTTCTTCTTCTGCTTCGGTGACCACATGCCCCACTGTGGGTGCCAACTGGGCCGCCGCCACAAACTTGCCTCCCACGCCGGATTCCGAGGTCTGTGACTGCATGGTATCGTCATTGTCGTGTGTCGCTGACTCCTCGCTCGACTCTAGTGCTATTTCCGACCTTTTCAGCTACGTGTGTGGTGAAATTGACTGCTCGGGGGTCACCGGAAACGGTACCACTGGTACATATGGCGCATACTCTCCTTGTGACTCCAAGGCGCAATTGGACTTTGTGCTTAACATGTACTACAGCGCCAACGGCGCCAGTTCCAGTGCGTGTAACTTTTCCGGCTCGGCATCGCTCAAATCTGCCACCACTGCCTCTTCTTGCAAAGCTATTCTTTCCTCTGCAGGTGCCTCTGGTACTGGAAGCGTCTCAGGATCTGTCAGAGCCACCTCTGGCGCAACAACCACAGGAACTGGCACCAAATCCGGCTCCACGTCCACGTCCAAATCAGGATCTTCGTCCACATCTTCTAGCAAATCGAGCTCTTCCAACGTTCAGGTTGCGTTCTCGCCATTGAATGCCGCCATGCTCATCGTGTCGTTTGCTGCCGTTGGCTTTGGTTTGGTGTTTGTTTAATTGCACTAGTGATCATGGATCAAAATAGATAGAAATAGATTGAAAGATATAGAAATAGATTGAAATAGATTGAAATAGATTAACAAAGAAATGAACTGTAGTGTTACATATGTGCTACCATGGCGTTCCATGGCGTTCCATGGCGCATTCTTATAGTACAGGCCGGTTTCATTACTGGGTATCACGGTCGACCACCATTTTGCGAATTTCCCAGAAGTATTCATGGTCAAACTTACTTCGGCTGTTTGAGTGGTAGGTTTCATCGGGGCCGAACCAGTGGTGCGTTTTCTTTCTGATTTTCGCCTCCTCCTTCTCGAATTTGGCCATGAGCTTGGCGCTCAACACGAACTCTTCTCCAGCGTTGCTGCTACTGACTACCGTGCTTCCGTTAGAGTTGGTCAGAATCGTTCTTTGGGTGAAAGTGCTGACTCCACGATCAAGCATAGATGGCCTTAGCTGAGTGGGCGCGGTCGGCGCGTATTGGGGAATGTCATTTGGAATTAAGTCCGGCAAATCGCCAAAAACATTCTCTTGCTGCTCTTCATGAGCGTCTTTATTCAACCATCGGAGGTTCTCTGGATCATACACCATGTTGCTTTTGACAGTCTCCTTCTGATGCTTGAATTGATCCACCGTGATCAAGCTAGGCTGCTTATGCTTATTGTTAAAAGCATTGTCGTCTTTGTTTTCATCGAAACGCAAGAGCTCATGTTCGTTTCCTTCCCATATTTTGGAGTCCAGATTATACTTCATCTGCTTGTTGCCGGTGACCGAAGGGGCAGTGGATACGTTGTTCAAGTATTTCACAATCCCAACACCTTTTCGGAGCGGCTTGTCGTGGTGCTTCTTGCTTGTAGATTTCTTGGGACTGGAGCGTAACTGAAATTGCTTTTCTGAAATCTCCATGTACTTCTGTAGTAGCTGCTTCTTATGTTGTTCCATGTTGTAGTCCAACAAGTCCTCAGGCATCTCCGGTGAAACATTTTCGCTTTTTCTCGTATGGAACGAGGGCATTCTGTCCAACTTCCGTATGAGCTTGTTCTTGTTGTTGAATAATGGGTGCTCGGAAGGTCTCTCCCCCAAAGTCCCGGCAAGATCCATAGTGGATTTGAATTTTGTAGGCCCCGACGCCTTAAGTGACCTTGGGAAAACAGGCATGCTTGATTTCCGCAGGAGCTGGCCACTGGGGCCTGCTGGCTTAGTGTGATACTGCGAGAGCTTTTCCTGGCGGATCATGGACGGAAGATCGCCCACAAACCCCTCTTCAAAGGACTCTAGGTCGTCTTTTGTGTACTCGTAGTTGATTGTCGCCTCGTTTTCCAAACGATCCTTCTGCTTCTTCTGGGATTCCTGTCCATATAAGCGTAGGTCCTTGAGTCTAAGTGTGTTCACCTCGTCGGCCCCTGTGTCCATAAATGGCCCTCCGTTCTGCTCAAATCGCTTGCTTTTGTACCTGCGAAAAAGCTCGTCGTCCTCGGCCTGCGCCTGCTCTTCCATTTGTTTCTTGCGCTGGAGCAACACTTCGCGAGCCCTGCCCAGACCAGCCGGTTTACTCTGTGCTCTTATGCCGCCACTGCTGTAAATTCCGCTCTCCTCCTTGCCAAAGATATCGTCGATTTCCTCGAAATCGTCGTCGTTGATCTCGGTGATATCGGTGTCGGTGCCCTCGCTGAAATCACTCAACGACCGTCGTCTTGCTGGCGATGTCAACGACGCTGTTCCCGGCAGGAATTTGAGCTCGTGGCCCGAAAAAGCGTGTTTCTGATGTAGTAAGTTTTCCAGCGGAAGATCCTCGCCAAACGAGAGCTCGTCTTCGTCCTTTTCTACAAACCTTGCTAAGCCCTTGAACAGATCATGGATATCCTTTTTGCGTGTACGTGGCGTGCTCTGTGAGTTTTGACTGGGGCTCGGGCTGATTCCACGGATAGTTGAGGGCATTTTGATGGTGGCGAACTCGTCAACGGGCGAGATTATTTCGCTGTCTGCCTCGTCAAGTTGTGCTAAAAAGTCACCGTTGACTTCCCCAAACCCACCTCCAAAGTCGTCGTCCTCATCATCATTCCATTTTTGTAAGCGTGCCAGTTTCCCGCTGGCTGTGTGCCGCGCTCGATCTAGTGGCATTTCAAGATATGTATGACAAAAAAATGTGGGTTTTGTCGGGGTTATTTGTCGTTGTTGTGGTTACTTGATGTACTTGTGAGGGCTGATGATCTGCCTCTAGGTTCGCACAACGTGTATGATGGTATGCGGAGAACAAACATTGCGATTATTTTGGCGCCCGGCGTGCACCTTGACTTTTCGCTCCTGTGATACTAACAAAAAAAAACACAATGGAACCGCGCACCAACTCGGATCTTGCATTTGTTTCCAGACAAGTAACTTCATTGCCAAACACATAAACAGTTTGTAAGGGTCCTTCAGAATGTATGCTTGAGTCTTAAAAAAGAGGAGAGAAGTGGCCCGGAAACAAAAAGAATGCCTTCAGCCAGATTCGAACTGACGATCTCCTCATTACTAGTGAGGTGCCTTACCAACTTGGCCATAAAGGCTTATGTGAAAATTGAGGCTCTGCGCATGATGACTGAGACAGAGCAAGTATGTAAAATATCAAGATCTGAGACGCGCACGACTTTCAATGTCATTGAGCCTCATCTGTATCGTAGGCTTTACAAACACACAATATGTTTCTTGAAGAGAAAATGGCATGGTATCTCTTTCATAATCCCACCTATTTGTCGAGAAGGGCCTGAGTTGCTCTCTGCATGACTCATTGTCTTTTCATGACGTGCCCGTCTAGCCTCGTGCTGTCTTGAGAAAACTGCAGTGTCGCAATCGGGCCGAGCCCACACTTGAGCTCAATTTTTCCTATCATACGATAGGGCGAAGTAAAACAATGACTAGTTGACGAGGTTCTCACATACGGCTAATGTGTAAATGAGAGACTAGTGCTTGGGAAAGCTGGAGCCTTTCAATACTCAGCGCGTTATTCAGACGTGGGTTTATTAAAGTAGTTGAGTAGGGAAAGTTTTTTCCCTGTAATACGATACGTTTGTTTAAAAAGAAATTTCATTGTAAATATCAATTCCTGTCAATGAAACTAATAGGTGGCCAAACAGCTTGACCAAAGTTTAGAAGTACTTTGATGAATGATAGATATGATAATACATCCCTGCATTTGTAAAGCTCAAAATATCCGGTGAGTCAGTTGCGATAAAACCGTCTTACAATTGATGTTCAAAGTATATAAATGGATCATCACAACAACTCTATGTCAGCCATCATGCATAAATGATCAGAGGGAAACTCACCTACCACTGGCTGAGAGATCTCTTCTGGGCCCATATCGTCGTGCGTAGGCATACCAAGCAATGCCATGATTTTCATTCCAGAGGCTTTTCTGAAATCTTCTGGTGTGTTTACCGTCTCGTATGTTTGACCGTCCCAATCTGTAATAGCGAAAATATAGTCCACGAGCTCGTGGGTGAGACTTCCCCAAAACGAGAACCACGGCTCATTCGTCTCTGGTTGACTATTTGTCGGGTGGACAAGGCCGTACCCGATAGAGTAGAGCGAGATAGCTTTTTTGTGTATCTGATTGTGCAAATATTCAAGGAGGTAAAGCTTGTCCAAAAACTCTGGGTGTTTTTCGAACGTGCCACCAAGCCTGGGCACTTCGTTCTCTGAAAATCTCGAATCGTGGCTTATCGACCGAAGAAGCATGTCGCGTGTTTTTCCGGTGAAATCAACCGGTCGAGATACAAGCGAGAGGTAGGCACCATCCGTCACAGTCGAATTGAAGTCGCCTGCAACGAAACTATAGAATTTAGGGGCTTTCTTTCCTGGAATCTTTATAGATTTTGCTAGCTCTTCAAAAGTTTTAAGCAAGATGACCGTGGCTCGTGTTCTATTGAAACACTTGATACCAGTGGTGGGTAAATGCGTGGTTCCTATGATGATTGCATCCTTAGAAGGAGGCTCATGGCCCTCCAAGAAAGCGGGCCTGAAACTCAAACATAGAAAGAAAGCTCCGTGGAGAGAAGGGTATTTTTCAGTAACAATTCCAGTATCACTGCTTCCGTAAGTTACGCTGTGTGACATTTGTTCCTCAAATAAATTAGCTTTGTAAGCAATTGCCATACCATGGAACTTATTGGGACGCACCACACGCATAGTATAGCCATATGTGGCGAACATTTCCACCCACTCAAAGTCATCGCCCACTTCCTGAAGACATACGATATCTGGATTGTATCGAACTATTTCGATCAAGAGAATCTGCTCACGTGTGTATTCAGTTACAGGATACTGTTCCCTGTCACACGGATGGAGTAAGTTGTATGTCATGATCGATAGTTGCGGGCCCCCAGTATATTCCGAGCCGGGAACTTGCAACATGGGTCTGTGCCAATAGTACGAGTCAAGCTTGGCCCGATTCTCGGCACTGCAGTTATCGTGTGTTCTTCGAGGGGTCCATTCTGCACCACCCATTATATATATTCCTAAGTCTTTGTTTGGATTGTCCAGAAGTGAAAATATACAAGATGAGCGTGGGTCGTATGTACGAGGATATATGGGTACAGGGTTGTAGAAAATTGACTTAAGTGGGAAAGCAGCTAACTAACCTGTCAATCCGGAGGGTAACAGTATTAGGAACGCGAAAACAGATGGAGAAGCTTCGAGAAAAGTTCCTTGCAGAGAAAGCATTCAAAAAGCTACTTAACTTCCGAAATGCAAACTTGAGGAATTATTTGGATCTGATGAACAATAAATGGCACAGTCGACGCTTTTTTGGCTCTGGTGGTTTTTCTCAGAAGTCGAGGTTCTCGAATCAGAATCAGCACACGTGATATGCTTGTCGTTCAGTGAGTGCGAAACTGTGTTGGCAACTTGGGGTGTTGTGGTCCGAGAAAGCGAATCAGTGATTTGCATTATGAGATTGAGGGACCACGGCCGAGGTAAAAATCATGTTCTTCATATTCACTTTTAAATAATACTTTTAAATAAGGAAATTTCATTTTTCATCTTCATCAGTTTGCTTCGGTTCTGACTCATAGCAACTCCATCTCAGCCATAAGGCACACATGGTCAGATGGACACAATCCGATCTTTGGCTGCGAAAGCCGCGACTTGCCCAACTCTGCTTTCGTGGGAATTCTGAGCAACGCCAAAAGTTTCACATCACTGAGTCGAGCAAGTTCTTGCAATGCATCTTGTTTTGTGTTTCTGCATAGTTCATTATCCTGGACCACAAAAATATAGTCGATGAACCTCCAGAGCTGGTCTAAAGTAACATCGGCATCGGTTCTATGATATGCGACAGAATAAAGAGAGACAACTTTGTCGTAGACACTCTCATGTACTTCTATCATTTGGTTTCTTTCTCTCACGAATTCCTCATAACTCACTTTTGATGGGTCGGTCCCATACTGCGCCGCCAGTGGAAATGGCAAGTTTGCTGGGGAGAACGCCGGATCGAAGAAACGCGTATTGAAGTCACCCGCAAAAAAGGTATAGAAGCGATGCAGTAGCTCTGTTTGTGACCTAACATAGTCTGCAAACGATTTCGTCTGCTCTATAAGAAACCGAGCCTGGTGGAAATTTTCGTATCGGGTTACTTCAGATGAAGACAAGTGCGTGGTGCCTATTATGATACCTTGTCTAGAAGGCGACTTATGTCCATTTAAAAACTTTTCTGTAAACCCCAAACAAAGAAGCATCATTGCCCGGTTTGATGGTAGAGGTAGGCTTGCGTCCGTTTTAATTGGTTTCCGTTTTTGAAAACCGTCTAGGTTCGAGTAGTCATGACAGATTTCCGTGAACAAGTCGTGCTTAAAACAAATGCCAACCCCGTGACCACTAGACCCTACATACACAAAAGACAGTTCGTATCCGAGTCGAAAGAGCTCCTTCTGCCACCACGCATGTTCGGAGCTGTCCATCGGGACTTCCTGAAGACATACAATATCGGGGTTGTACCGGCCTATCTCGGCTAGAAGCACTCTTTCTCGTAGCCTATAGGGGAAGAACCCGTCGAGAATCCAACTTTTATCCTTCCCCAAGGTGTAGAGGACGTTATACGTCATGATGGAGACTTGCGGGCCCCGGGTATATGTGATTCCGCCGGCTCGTAGCATAGAGCGAAATAAATAAAGAGAGTAGAGCCGGCTATCTATAAATGGGTCCACACGGTCGTGGGTCCTTTTTGAGGACCACAAATTCAACTTCATGTGAAATTGCAGATGACTTCACCAAAAGGAGATTCGCCATACGAGATGACTTTCAGACCAAGTGTTCTGCGTATCGTCTGAGCGAAGTTGATCTCGACCCCACAACAAAAGGGGTTGAGAGAGTCAGGATAAAAATCAGCTCGAATCAGGCGCAACAGTAGCTGCTCAAATATATCGCCCTCCAAAACTCAGCGACTTATTCTGTGCATATACTCTCGATACAGAGTGTGTGGAAAAGTAGGTTAGGTCTCACCTTTAGTATGCGACAATTTGTGGTGCGCTATTAAGTGCAGTCACATACGGAGTTTAAACGAATTACTATTCTTTCTTTTAATTGAGACATTTGCCACCTTTCCTAGAGATGTGTTTGAAATTTTGTTTATTTCTTAAAGAAAGAAAGCATTGTATTACAGGAACACATCCTCCAACTAACTACTCCTTAAAATACCCATAAATACGTCGGGACAATGCACAGACTATCAAGAAACTCCAACTTTTTCAAGCCCTAGCCTCTTCTCTTCACATTAGCTGCATGGGAAAGTCACGTCAGCTAGTCAATCAAGACACTCACACTGAGCCATATTATTTTGCAGCCCCTAAAAAAAGATCAACTGTCTATACAATTCAGCACAACACGGTTTCGGTTCAGGTCCTAGATTTTAGGAAGCATATCGTGATCGTGTTACAGAAAAAAAACATCCCCTACTAAACTACTCCTCAAAACTCATTAACACGTATGTAGACTCACCCAGCTTGAAAACCGTTCTAGACCCTCTCTTTAATGAGTGTTCAAGTTATGTTCTTTAGATGCCTAGGGTATGATAATTGCAAAAAGAGAAAATTCGTACCAGGCGTTGATTTGAGGTTACCATGTGTATGGGTGACCGTGTGTATGTGCGAACCATGTGACCAGAGTTAGGGGTTACCATGTGTATGGGTAATGCGCGTTAATTATATAAGGACTCCAAGGGCTGCCCCAAGATTTTTTTACATTTCGTATTACAGAAAAAACCATCCCCTACTCAACTAATCCTAAAAAACCCAAAAATACTTCTGGAAAACACATTGAAAGACTCCAGCTTTCCCAAGCCCTAGCCTCTCCTCGTCACATTACCCGCATGTGAAAACCATGTCAACTGGTCACTATTTTACTTCGCCCCAACGCTCGTCTCCATTGCCAGAAAGAGGAACCCCAGCCCCCTGCTCAAGGCATCGGGAATGATAGACTCGACGTACTGTGTATGAGAAGGCAATCCCTTTTCTAAATACACCGATAGACTAAGCTGGTAACTATACACTAGCTGAACTATCGTTGAAACTCCGGTTGCTCGTATTCAGAACTACTCCATCGATAGCTTCCGGACACACTACATGAAAGGGCTCTTTGGCCGAGCGGTCTAAGGCGGCAGACTCAAGTTCTGTTATCGTAAGATGCGCGCGTTCGAATCGCGCAGGAGTCACTACTTTTTTGCTTCTTTGGGCTTTCGGTGTTCATTTTTGATAATCTTCTTCCATTTCACATTCTAGGCTCCTTAATTCTATCATTTGAAATCTCATTCAATTAAAAAAGAGCCACTGTGTGTATTATGATCAAGAGACAAATGTTGCCTTAGCGCGAAGGCTGGATGTGAATATTGCAGCAAACTGTTTCTTGGCCCAAGATGGTATTTCAAACCAAAGAAGTTGGTTTATTATGTCTCGGCCTAGCTGCTATCAAGAAGAATATAAGGCATCTCGAGAGCTTCTGAACGTATTTCTGATAGTGGGCCAAAATATTCGTTGCATGACCAGCATGAAGTCAAGGCATACTGATTCGGAGCATACCTGCCATTTTTCCACCGCTCCCCAAATAAGGGAATAAAAAAAGAAGACCACTTGTTTCCTCAAGATAGATTTTCTAGCACGAAAGCTCCATTATCTCCTGCAAATGTATTCATAGATCCAGGTGTATAAATACAGGCACACAATGCATCCATCATTTTCATGCGTCAGCGATATGGAAACCCGCAGGACGGTCTGACAAAGTGCACCCTCTTTTTTCTCCTTCTTTCCTATAGATATCGAAGTAAAGCCATTTTTCTCAGAGTAGAAAGGAGTTTCAGAACTGTAACCCTTTATTTTTGGAATGGCTCAGTAACCACCAAAGTTCTATCACTCGGACACTGTAACCCCATGTTTTCCTGCACACCCGCACTCAGTTAAGGGCCAGTTGCGAGAATCTTCATAAACCGAAGCCGACATAGTTAGGAGACTTTCTTATCTGGACGCTATATCGACGGAGCCAGCGAATAAACAATCTATCGGGCCACCGAAATAGAACAGCTGAATACTAAAAAAGGCAACGGTTTCTACTTCCATCTCTCTTTTTGTTCTAGCCAATTACAGTGCATGGAATGCTGGAGGAGACGTCCGTAAAGGCACAGACGGTTTATGGGCTCCAGAATACGCCGCCACAACAGAAAACCCACGATGTCAAAGTCATAGATAAACACTCCATGGAATATGTGCTAAGGTCCGGGATCGCGGGCGGAATCTCGGGCAGTGCCGCCAAGACGCTCATAGCCCCATTGGACCGCATTAAGATCTTGTTCCAGACCTCCAACCCCGAGTTTCTCAAGTACCGCGGGTCGTTTTTCGGCTTGTTCAAGGCGGGAAACCGGATCTGGGTCAACGAGGGGTTTTTCGGCTTGTTCCACGGCCACCTGGTCACGCTTCTACGCATCTTTCCCTATGCCGCGATCAAGTTCGTGGCCTACGAACAAATCCGGAGCATCTTGATCCCGAACGATAACTACGAGACGGCAGTGCGTCGGTTTATGGCCGGTCTGCTCTCCGGATTAGCGTCGGTGTTTTTCACATACCCTCTAGACCTTATAAGAGTACGTATGGCCTTTGAAACCAAACGTGGCAACAGCATAAACTACAGCCAAACGCTACCGCGACAGGAGGGGCAGAACACGTTGTGGAACATCATGAAGAACGTCTATTCCGAGCACCCGCCCCACCGCGAGTCCGACCCGCAATGGCTCCGGGTCATGCGGCAGAAAGTGCCCCTGGCACTCGTACCACTATCGAATTTCTATAGAGGTTTCGGCCCCACGATTCTCGGCATGATCCCCTACGCGGGCGTGTCGTTCTACGTCCACGACTTGATCCACGATATCTTCCGGTCGAGCCTCTTGGCGCCATATTTATTGCTGCGGCCCCCCTCGTACGCAAGTGGGCATAAGGTCGTCAAAGTCAAGGACAGAAGGGAGCACGTGAGCAGCCGTGACTCAAGGGTGCCCCTTAAAGCATATGCCCAGCTAATAGCCGGCGGGCTTGCGGGGATGTTCGCGCAAACCGCCGCCTACCCCTTCGAGGTGATCAGGCGGCGCATGCAAGTAGGAGGCGCGGTGAATCTGGGCAAGTTCATGACGTTCCGCACGACCATGAAGTTGATTTTCGCCGAGAACGGACTCAGGGGCTTTTTCGTTGGGTTGTCTATTGGGTACATCAAGGTGATTCCCATGACGGCATGCTCGTTTTATGTCTACGAAAGGGCAAAGCTTCTATTAGGCATATAGCATATGGAGAACAGAAAAGGTTCAGAAAGATGAGGCAGTGTTTGAGAAATGTTAGAGAAGTGTTAGAGAAGTGCTGCGGAGGAATTAGATACAGTTATATAAAGTTAGAGAAAGTTACTAAGCGCTTCTAAATGTTCCTGTTTGCTTCCGAATTATACGGAGGAGTTCCTAAATGTTGCTGAAGTACTACAGAAGAGGGACTAAAAGGTTGCCGAAAGGAAATGAAAGTCATCATAAGTCACTGAACGGTTTGAAGAACAATCTGAGAGGACACAGCACGCTAGTTAAAAAGTAGTCTATATTATATTTATGTACAGTTGAAGATGCGAGCATCGTCTTTGGGCCCATACTCAATCTAAAAGATTCACCTAAAAGAACCACCACCATCTTTTCTTTCCCGGTCTCACACCAAACTTCGGGTTTGTGGCACTTGCCGCATTGGTGATGGTATTTTTGGCAATGGTGGCCGTGGTGGCAAGCTTGTCTGAGCCGATTTTGAAACCCCAGCTACGTAACAACTTCACGATTGATGGCGTGAATGCAGCGGTCAAGGGAGCCCGCACAAAGATGAACACCGACTTGTGGATTCCGTATGCAATGGCAAATTCCGTCCATGAAAACCACGAGAACATCAGCAGTTTTTCCGACGCCTTCTCGATCTTATCCTGGTGCGCTTCCTCGATCCGGTTGATCTGCTGGATTTCCCGGAGCTCCTCGTCCAGTTTCCCGAACCCGAAAAACTGTTTAGTCATGTTTTCGTAGCGTTCGATCTCCTCTTTGCCCATGGAGTGCACGAGCAAGTAGCAGATGGGCAAGTCTAGTGCACTGAGGAAAAGGTAGACTCCGAGGGCAGAGTATCCGTATTCCTTCACCAAAGCCTTGAGTCCTGTCGGCTTTTTCGGTGCCGGCTGAGCCGAGGAGAAAAATCTCGGTTTGAGAAGTCTGGCTTTTGGAATCATGGGGGATCTAAGCATCTGGGCCGGAAGGGCAAAGTGCTTAAACCCGAGGCGAGAGGCAGAGAACATTGGCGATTATTAGAGAAGGGCAATGGTGGAGTACGAGATAATTGTGGATATTTTCGGGTGGAATCAAACAAGAGTCCTAAATGAGCAAATTGTGTAAAGTTCTTCAAGGTATTCCTATTGATCCTGATTTTGGTGATGGTGTGGAATAAAGCGAAGGCAATTGGACCCGGTCTTCGTAGGTTAATATGGATGCGCGAACTGATGGACTGCTATAACTTATAACATATAAGTATACCGTATGTCCCAGGCTGCGAAACGGCATAGTCCCGAAATAAATAAGGTGAGTATTTTGGCCGTTTTTCATTTTTATTATCCTTTTGGTTCTGGCGAAAAGTTTCCCAACTTTTCTTTCTTGGACCAGCGATCCAGATCAAGAAGGTCACAAAGTTTGGGTCTGTACTGGAATCATGGCTCTCTTCTAATTAGCAAGGGAGAGTTAATCACTCCTCATATCTGGGCTATGAATGTCTGACTTGAGATTCGCTAATTAGATACAAAGTGACTTGCTTCTCCCTCAAAAATTGCAAAATTGCAAAGTTGCTTGAAATTGGGGCACGTCTTGCCCTTGCATGCACCATGCGGTTGCAAAATGAATCTTAAAAATTCAATTGCACCATTTTTCCTTTCGAGAACGATTGCGTTTCAATGAGTTGTGGTAGACTAGCCGTTGTATAAAACGACCTTCTAAACAATCGCTGCCAATCCGTATCTGTCATATTGTTCATTTAACTATGTATATATGTCTATCTGACGAGACTTGATTCAAGCTAGAAGACTCGATGCACAAAACGTTCACATTAACGTCTAGCGAAATGAGGAGTAGTACCTTTCCTCCCTGAATCTCTGCTCGGCTCTCTTGAGCACGTCCTCATCGTACACTGAGGCCAACTCCTCGCCTCCCTTCAATACCTTTTCCTCGTGCAGTTTCTGTTCATCTTTCGTCATGAGCACAATGTTTTGGAACAGAAGCTCCTGCTTGGGGTCCCACCTCGAGAGCGTTAATCTAGTGGAGTAGTTTGACACAACAGATTTTCCACGGAAGACTTCCTCGACAATGTATGGCACATCTTTGAGTGCAATGGGTGTGCGTTGGTCAAGGTGTCCAATGCGGGCCTGCTGGCCAGCCAAGCTCTGTAAAATGCCGTCGTAAACCTTGATTCGGTTTTTACCTTCGACGTATTCGGTGGGGTATCCTGCCACGGTGGTAAGAATGTGTGTTGCCAACGCAAGCCCGAACATTCCAGGCATGGTTCCTAAAACAGGTAAGATCCGTACTCTGAAATTCTGCAACGCAGAAAGCTGATCCACATCGCCCTTCTCGATTTCCGCTTGGTCCAAGGGCAAAAGCTTGGCCTTTCTTGGATCTGGCTTCTCGGCACTGAACACCACGGGTATGTTTTCGATGATTCCACGCTTCGTCAAGCGGATTCTCACTGACCGCGCCAAGGGGTCCTCCTCTGTTTTCAGAAGATCGGCTATATTGATACGGGTAGGGTCGGCCTTGCACGCAGCGCCCCCTGAAGAAATCACCTTGAGTTTTTTCTCGTGGCAGAAGGCTAGAAGGTCCACTTTCGTGTCGATGTTGTCAATGCAGTCCACGACGAGAGTAGGCTCGAACGAGTCTCCGAAAATCAACTCTTCTCCGCAATCGATGTTCCACAACTGGTTTTTCACCTGGATTTCTGTCCAAGGTGCAATCTGGTGGAGATGCGTGCGTAAGCATTCTACCTTTGATATCCCTACATCGTTCAATGTGGCCACGGCGTGTCTGTTGAGTGAAGAAAGAGAAACTTGGTCAAAATCAATGATTCGAATGGTCTCCACACCGGATCTTATCAACATTGTCACGACCCAAGAACCCACACCACCTGCTCCAATGACCACGACTCTTTGGCCACGCACTTTGGCCATGCCTTCCTCGGAAAGAAATGCATAGTTTCTGGCAAGTTGCTCGCGAATAAGTTCTTCCGAGTGTTGTTTTTTCACTGTTTTTTTCTCGGGTCTCGGTTCCAGAGAGACGGCTTTCAGATTGTAGTAGTGGTGGAATGCCTCGACTGTTGCGACCGAAACAAGGGCCGTGGCAGCCACGGCAGCTGCTAGTTTCGATGTGGAATGCATGATGAGTGTTTCTTGAGTATATACACAATACGTATACTGATATTGGGAGTTAGCGATATGAAAGGTTGACCACGTGGATTCAGTCTAGCGACCTTCCTGAAAAGTCGAAATGTATCTGCGAGGCGTCGCGAAGAGCATCGCTTAGCAGACCACGGCCGCAAAATAAGAAAAAGTAGGGAATTAAGACTCAATTTCATTCTTTGGATACTTTACAATTTCCAAGTCTAGTTACTGACTTCTTTAACTTCTGGACCGGAAATGATGTATTCCTCATGACTTTTAGGTTGTTGGGTTCTAGAATGAGACAAAACAGCTGAGATTGAGGTCTGGTCCCTTTGAGCCATAATCTAGTAAATTCGGTGGGTGTTCATTTAGTTTCTTAGAAACCTGATATGGTGGGAGATCAAAATACTGTGTCGAAACACACGAAGTACGATAGCTGGCAAGATGATATCATAGCCAATCTGGAAACAAATTGACTTCTGCCATCTTCTACGCCAAAGCTGGCACTTTTTACATTAAGTGGGCTCATATTCTATATGTCTCTCTTATTCCTAAGCCTTTTTCTGGTAGCGTTATCGCCTCGACAAACGCCTCCTCATTAAGTCTCAAACACTGACTCTCACTCTTACCCCTCAAGTGGCTTCAAGCAGTACATTCTCACAGGGTACAACTCCCGCGGCATGCCCTTCTGAACGTCACTGGCTATAAGCTTGTATCCCGCCAATTGGAAAAGCTCTCTGAATTTGGCATCTGTTCTCGTCACACTCAGATCCGTGGGGTCGAAGATGTCTTCTGCAGGTGCGATGTTCTCCTTCACAATCAAGGTTCCATTGGGCATCAACGCGTCTTTGCACCTGATCCAAAACTTCACCAATTCTTCATCGGGCAACTGGCCCACACACCACTGGCACCAGACCAACCAGTACTGCCCCCTCTTCTCGGAAGCACACTGCCATTCCTGCATTCCAATGTCGTAGATATCGCCCAATCTGCCCTTTTCAGCCACAGGAGCAAGCTCCTTGTACATCTGCTCCACAAAGGGCTTCACGGGCTCCAAAAGATCACACCGGTCGCTGATTTTCCACAAAAAGTCGCGGGTAATACGCCCGATTCCAGCACCCATGTCGATGGTGAGTTTCTGCATTCCTGGGGGACATTCCATTCTTGTCTGGAGCTTGCGGAGAAATGTAGCAGATCCGATGATGTCGGCTTTAGGAACAGGGGTTTGTTCGCCAAAACCTCCCAAGACACCGTTGACCGATGCTGGAACAGACAGCCAGTATGAAATGGCGTCGGTGTAATCTATGAGCGCATTGGGGTCCTGGTCTGAGGCAGAGTCTGGAGCAAAGTCTGCGGATTTGGCAGGCATTGTATGTTGAATATTTGTCGAAAATTTGTCGAAAACTTGTCGAAAATCGGTTTAAGTATGAAAGTTTTCAACCTAGTGAATAGCTAAAGAAATACTAAGGCATCTGCAAAAGACTCGAGGCACAATGGTGCTGATACAGGAACTCGCGATGGCCCTGGCTCGCTTAAGTTATGATAAGAAGTGACTTAATAAAAAGAGTTGAAAATATAGAAAAATAAGTTGAAAATAATCTACACATATAAAGACGACCAAGGGACAATATTTGATGGCTTTGAAATTGAATTTTTATCTTGTAATTCTCGATATTTGCATCCTGTAGATTCTCAAACTAGGCCCAAATTCCAGATCGGTGCTGCACTGCAATGCTGCATGAAAACGCGCGCGGCCTGAGAGCCACCAAAATAGTGCATGGCCCTATCTTCAAGGCCAATAACAATCACATAGATCTATCTCTTGTGACTGCTCTCTCTAACTTATTACCCTATTCTATTCCCACATTTTGCATTCTACACCTCTTCTACATGGGATACTACGACATTGACGATATTCTCGCGGACGGGGAGAAAATCCCGTGCAAGTTCAACCTCCTGGTACCAGGCCTCGGATACCTAGAAGGAAACCCTGGTAAGAGCATCGAAAAGGGCACCAAACTCGACCTACCGATGTGGTTAGCCGCCATTTTGGCCGTGTGCACGATCCTGGACGATACCGAGGAGAGTTTCGTCGATCTTCTTGAACCAGATTTCATTTCGCCGAAAGTTTTGAATGCCATTAAGGCAGACCCCAAGTCCGTGGACTTGCACTCGATCATGAGCCATTTCTATAGATTATCGGAAAAATGGGCATCAATGTACAACGAGGCCCTGCTCATAGAAACGGTGATGGCTATGTTAAAGGAGCGTGCGTTGGAAATCGACAATTACGCCTCAACTACGACAAAACAAGCGAGCTCAAACTTCCTATACTCCTTGGACGAGTTTGAGAAGAGGTTGTACCGCGTGACATACGAGAGTAAGAAAGAAATGCGGGCCTGGACAAACGACTAATGAATGCACGACACCGAATACACAAAACTAAAGACTATTTCTCGGAAGCATCAGTGCTTGCTGAGTTCATGTAGATTCCTTTTTCACAGATTTATTATTACATCTAGTATCGTTCAAAAAAGTTCGTCTTCGCCCTCCGAACTATCCTCAACCATCTCCTTTGACTTGAAAGTCTTTATCTTTTTGCTGCGTGGGCCCTCGTCGTCCACATCCGCTTCTGGCTCGGCCTTGCTAGCGCTCTCGTTATCTTCATCATCTTCATCCTCGATCGCTCTTCTTGTTCTCTTACCTCCTTTCTTTTGTTTTGGTGCCTTTTTCTTAGCTGGCGACTTGTCTTCTTTTTCGGATGGTGCATCAGACTCAACCTCTGGTTCCACTTCTGGTTCAGACGCATTGTCCTCGTCGCTGTCATTGATGAAGTCCTTCTTCTTCCCTTTTCCCTTCTTTTTGCCTCCCTTCTTGGCAGGTTTCTTGTCCTTTGCGCTTTCCTCGTCAAACAACTTGTCATCATCAGATTCGTTCGCAGCGATCGTGGCACGAGACTCCTCGGCCCACTGCTGAGCCTGTTCTTGTAATTTTATTCTCTCCAATACCAAAGCCTCGTTCTTGGCCTTTTGTTCTGCCAAAGCAGTCTCTAGCTCCAGGGCCCGCTTAGCCTCCTCTTCCTCTCTCAATTTCTTGGCTTCTTCAAGCTTCATATTAAGTTGAGTTATGTTTTCCTTTGTTTCATCCAAGCACGTGTGCAACCGGCTGAGCAAGGTGGATCCTAGGTTGGCTCTCGCCTTTAACTCTGACTGTGGGTATGGCGGGTGCTTCTCATCATCAGAAGCCAAGGCATTCAAGCTAGAAATCGCTTCGTTTAAGTCACCGATCGCTTCACTGATGTCATCGATCGCACGGCTTTCGGCGGGTTGTTTAGTGATAAACTCAGCAATTTGGAACTGGATGAAGGCAACGTTGAAAATGTAGGGGCTCGTGACACCGGCAGTATGGCTGAGAGCGTCCTTCGAGTATTCGAGCGCCTTTTTCAAGTACAAAAGATTCTTCTCTGCCAACCCTCTTGAGTACCATGCACGACCCAAGAACCCGAGGATCTTCGCATCTTGGCCATTAGAATAACGGGTCAGGGCGATTTCGTAGCTTTCGATTGCTTTCGAGTACTGCTTCATTTCCGTCAAGACGTGGCCCAAGTTGAGGTAGACGGAGATATCGTTCAACGAGTCTCTGATCTTTCTCAAGATGTCCAATCCTTGTTCAAGCTCCTTGTTTTCAATGTAGATGATGGCAAACCCTTGTGCTGCAAATACGTTTTTGGGGTCAATGGAAAGCACTTTCGTGAAGAGCTCAAGAGCTCTGATATAATACTTCTTTCTCTTCTCTTCATCGCGTGAGTTTTTTAAATCCTTGGCCATAACACAATATATGTTTGCTAAGGAGATCAAGGCGTACGAGTCGTGGGAGTCATAGTCAACAAGAGTCTCCTTCTGATGTGCTGAGTCGGCATCAGGTTTCAAGCCCAACTTCTTGCCGAAGGTCTTGATGAACCAGCCATAGAACGATCTGATCTCCAAGTTGGAGGCGTTTTCGTGCAACAAGTCCTTGATTTCTTTTTCGATCTCTTCTTTGGGGGATTTGTTGCTGGAGACCGCATCCAAGAACAAGAGTCTGAGCTTCGCCGAGAAATACGTCGGGCACTCTTGGAGCAAGCTGTTGTATAGTTCGACTGCCTTGTCTGCATCGGTGGCCTCCTGTGTTCTGGCCAAGTTGTAAGAGATCGAAACCTTCAAGTCGTCTCTCATTTCACTTGGCACTCCGCTATCCTCCAACTTTTCGAGCGCGAGCTCGAGGTATTTGACTGCGTCTTCAGTATTGCTCTTTGTGTAATTGAAGACTGCCATGTTGTTGAATACCTCAGCAGGAGCATCGAGGCCAATCTGCTGTCTGGACTCGACGGCTTTGTGCAAGTAGTTCAACGATTGAGAAACGTCTTTGCTCTCGTATAGCTTGCTCAATGTCAAGAACGCATTCAATGCGATGGGCTCTTTGTTCAAGTAAGCCTCGGCGTCCTTCATATTGGCCACAGCGGAGCCTCTGTTGTTGGACAATCTGATATACCTTTCCAACAATTGAATGGCCGCTTCTTGCTTAGTTCTGGAGGTACTCTGCGAGTAGAGTATGCCTAGCGAGTACATCACCTCCAAGCACTTGTTATTGGTCTTCAAGATGGACTCAAACGTGATGGTGGCCTCCTCGGCCATGTCTCTACTGAGTTGTGACTGGCCGAGTCCGTATTTTGCAAGGAGATTGTTCTCGTCAAGCCTGATTGCCTCATGGAAGTTTTTCTGCGATTGGGTGAAGTCGCTCTTGGAGAACGCCACTCTTCCGAGCCAGAACGAGCAGTTCGAGAGGAGCCTGGACGTGAACGCGGAGAGTTTGGAGCCGCCCAGTTTAGCAATCACCGTGTCGTTGAGCAGAGACACGACCTTGGCGACGATCTTCTCCACCATCTCGAAATCTCCCTTGGCGAAGTAGTACGGGCAGAGAGCCAAGAGGATCACGGGGTCCAGTGGCTTTTCTAGTTGCAAGCCAGACAATTCCTTGAGTGATTTGGTGTATCCTTCGAGAAACGACTCGTCGGATAACGAGTTTGTGAGGACTTCATCAAACGACGCCATGTTGAGGAACAACTTGGCCTTGAAGTTTTCCGGGTCAAGCTCAAGCACTCGTTCCCACGCACTGAGTGCCAAGGCGCGTTCTTTCAAGAACCAGTAGCAAATGCCGATTCCGAGCCGTGGGTCCGGCTTGATAGCTGGGTTCGAGACCAACACCTGCTGATAAAGCTTCAACGCGTTGGTGTAGTTCTGGGTCTTGCTCAAGGTGATCTGGGCCTTGCCGAGAAGCGCATAGCAGTTGTTGGCGTCCACCTTCAAGAGCCTGTCGAAGATCTGGAGCGCGATGTCGGCGCGATCAGTCATCAAGTGCACCTGGGCCTGTGCCAAGAGCGCGTTTGTGCTGCTGTCGTCGTCCGTCTGGGCCAAGTGCTCGTTCGCGAGCTCGATGTTCTTCGCCTTGTCGACGCCCTCGGCGGCTAACGCCAACCGTGTCCACGCCACGGTGAAATGTAAGGAGACTCTATCGGCCTGAGACATGTAGTCCATCAGAAGCCCCGTCTCCGCAATCGCCGCGCCGTCGGCCGCCTGCCCGGCCTGGCAGTATGCCTGCAGAACGAGAATCCAGTATTTCACCGCACAGCTCTCTGCCTGGAGAAACGTCTCGAGCTCCGAGGCGTCTTCTGGGAGTTCATCGATCGTGACAATGTCGCCGCTGCCAATGACGATTTCCACGGTTTTCAACGACTCCGGCGCGCCGGTGCCCAAATAGTATGAGATTCCCAGAGCTTCCTCCATTTCAAAACGAGAAAGCAAACGGAATATGGAGTCAAAAGTCAAAAAGGAGGTCAAGAAGGAGGCTTGATCAGGGATGATGGAGGGCCTGGCACTTGTTTGTCGGGTTTTTTCGGTGGTGAGCGTGTGACACCCGTACCTCAGACATCCCGGGTGGATTTGGCGGCACCAAAATAGGGAACAAAAGGAGGTTGTCAATTGGAGTTTTTTCATGGATTTGGAAGATTGGAATAAACGGTTTGAGCTCTTTTTCTTCTTCTTTATTTCTTTTTATTTGTTTGTGCTGAGGCTGACTATTGATTAATTACTCTTCAACTCGTGGATGATCATGTGGCTACTGAGCAGTATGGGGAGCGCGCTTTGCCATTAAAGCCTTGCAAACGGTACATCACATTTTGAACGGTCAATTTTTTTGCAACTAATGACTGTCAGTTTCAAGCTCATCCTGATATGTATGGAGAGTTTATCTCCTTCATGGAAATTAGAGATAGCACGATCTCAGTAGGAAAGATTAGTCTCAGAGAAAGTCGTACAACGGCTTCTTCCAGAATAGCCATGTATATGACCAGCTGCAAAATGTTGGTGCGTGGTAGATCTGAATAGATAGCAAGGTCAATGCTTGATCCATAATAATACATTGTCATAGCATTTCGAATGACTTTTCAAAATTGCAATCGACTATACATCTCATAGAGTCGTATAGTCCGATCAACATTGAAACGGTATCAATTACCATCGTCGTAATTCATTCCTGGAAAGGCATCAATGACGTAATCAGCTTACACGCGGTGAATGTCACATAGTACAATGGCATGAAGATCGAGAGACCAATAAGAAGAAGCACTTTGTTCAAGCAAGAGATTGGACCAAGTGACAAAATCAAATAAATGGCAGCAGGTTGTAGAACGTGGAATGTGAGATATCGTCGCTGTTTTCGGCATGCGTCTCGTCGTCCCCTGTGTGAAGAGAATGGATGGGTGATTCCCCGGGAGCCCCAATCTTTCTATCCATTTCTCCTTCCTCTCCAGAAATATAGATTCTAGAAAATGTCATGCCTAGAAACTTAAAGGAAAATCCGGTCCTGTGCAAAGCTTCGATCTTCTTCCGTAACCAGATGGCTGCAAATAGCGTGCGGAAGACAAGAGCCAACACTCCTCAAGGTATAACTAGAATCACCAGATAGTTCCAGTATAAGCTCAGATGTAAGGTACACCGAAAATCTCGAGGAAGTCGCTGACCACCATGATAAACCTTGCAAGTTTCGGTGGTTGAGGGCTATTTTGTAAAATGATGTTCGAGACCGAAGCACCCTCAAGTCAATCTCGTTACATGTTTAGTTTTTTCGGTGGATACTTTCTTTAATTGGTAAAAACATTATTGATTTTCAATGAGCTATACAGCTAAAAGAATCGAACAAACAAATGGCTTGGAAGCTGAAATTGGTGTGTTGCACTTTTTTTAACGATGAGCAAACTGTCTGACTACCAATCCGCTCGCAGGGTTTGAACCGACCTTCAATCCGGTAACAGTATGTTTTTAGTATCTTTTTTCTTTGAATACATTCATTGATTGACGCTGTTTTGGGAAGTTACTTGCGCACCAGAGAAACTAAAATCATTTCTCAGGTGTTGCAATTCAGGTCCTCAATATATTTGCCCTTAAAAATCAGATTCCGATAGAAAGCTTGAAAAAGCATCATCTTAGATTATGATCTACCAGAAAAGACACCTTAATACCGAAAATGAAAAAAAATGAAACTGTTGTAAGGTGCTATTTCTTTTGGATAACGACGGAGGTGAGCACCATTTTCCTAAGTCCCTTGACCGAGGTCGCACTTTGCAGAGGTCGCACTTTGCAGAGGGTTAAAGGAAAAAGAAAAAGATGCTAATTACCCGAGCAAATACGAAATCAAGTCCAAAGAAAAGTGAATGGAGGTGTAAGAATGATTGTAAGTCCAACTTTCCCGTTTTGTATACTTTTGATGCTGATGAAACTTTCATACCGGTGTGAGTACACGTAGAAGTTAGACAATTGTATTAGCATCTCTTTGATCCAAAAGAAAGCTAGATGCAAAACAGGTGACTTCATACTTGTGTGGCAGCTATCGAAAAACAAAAAGAAAAAAGAATTCGTAAATATATATACCTTCTCAAAGTCTCCAGTCCCCATTTCTGCAATTTTGCCTATCGAAATTCTTTTATCGTCAATCAGGAAGTTGATGCCCAGGCCCAGGACACCAGAAACCTCTAAGTGCAGTAACACAAAATTTTCCACTGCGCAAAAAAACGTCTCTTCAGTGAAGCGAAAAAAACCGCCCGTCGTCTAGTGACATTTCATCTCAGCTACACAAAGCAAAACAGACACCATGGATGACGAAGCTGCCGCGAAATCCATCGAGGTATGGAAAATCAAGAAGTTGATCAAGTCTCTTGAGATGGCCCGGGGAAACGGTACCTCCATGATCTCGTTGGTCATCCCTCCCAAGGGCCAGATTTCGCTCACGCAGAAAATGTTGACGGAAGAATACGGCACGGCGCTGAACATCAAGTCGCGTGTCAACCGGTTGTCTGTGTTGACGGCCATCACGTCCACCCAGCAGAAGTTGAAGTTGTACTCCCACGTGCCCAAGAACGGGTTGGTCATCTACTGTGGTGAAGTGCTCACCGACGAAGGAAAGGAGAAGAAGTTGAACATCGACTTCGAGCCTTTCAAGCCCATCAACACTTCTTTGTACCTTTGTGACAACAAGTTCCACGTGGAGGCGCTTTCGGAGTTGTTGCAGGATGACGACCGGTTCGGATTCATTGTGATGGATGGTAACGGAGCGCTTTTCGGTGCTGTTTCGGGAAACAACAGAGATGTCTTGCACAAGTTCACCGTGGACTTGCCCAAGAAGCACGGCAGAGGTGGTCAGTCGGCGATGCGTTTCTCGCGTTTGAGAGAGGAAAAGAGACACAACTACGTGAGGAAAGTCGCGGAGGTTGCCGTGCAGAATTTCATTGAAAACGACAAGGTCAACGTCAAGGGCTTGATTTTGGCCGGTTCCGCCGACTTCAAGAACGAGTTGTCCAAGTCCGACTTGTTCGACGGCCGGTTGCAGGCGCGTGTGATCAAGATCGTTGACATTTCCTACGGAGGAGAGAACGGGTTCAACCAGGCCGTCGACCTTTCTGCCGAGACGTTGTCCAACGTCAAGTTCGTGCAGGAGAAGAAGTTGTTGAACCAGTACTTCGACGAGATTTCCCAGGACTCGGGCAGATTCTGCTACTCCATCGACGACACGTTGAAGGCGCTCGACTTGGGTGCATGTGAGGTTGTGATTGTCTACGAAAACTTGAACATTGTCAGATACACCTTGAAAGACAGCGAGGACAAGGAGGTCGTGGTCAACGTCAACCCGGACTTGCCAGACAAATCCTACATGGTCGACAAGGCCACCGGCCTTGAGATGGAGATCATCAAGGAGGAGATGTTCTTGGAGTGGTTGGCCGAAAACTACAAGTCCTTCGGCGCCACGCTCGAGTTCGTCACGGACAGATCGTCCGAGGGTGCTCAGTTCGTGCAAGGGTTCGGTGGTATCGGTGCTCTTTTAAGATACAAGGTGAACTTCGAGGCGTTGGTGGACGAGTCCGACGAGGACGAGTACTACGACGACAGCGACGACGACTTCATCTAAGCATACACTTCTTATTCTCATCTGTACATTTAGCAATACATTCATTCGACTAGTTTGTTATAGCATGGGCCTTACATCTACTTCTGTGTCCTTTTCTCGTTTGCGTCTTTTTCTTCTTCCGATACTGCCTCTTACTTCATCTATTGCCCTTTTTAATGTATCTATTCCTCCTTACTACTTTTTATATTCACACGTCTCTTCTTTCCCTCCCTACTTCTTCCCCACTCTGTTGCGCAGGCCCCGGAGCTCGTCCAAGGCCTTGACCAGCTTCTTGCCCAAAATCGTGTCGGACGTATTGCCCGAAACAATCTGGTGGGCCAAGTTGTCCAAACCGCTTGTGATATAAGAACGTCTATGGTTGCTTCGCAACGGCTTTGCCAAGAGCAGTTTTAGCTGGAAGCGGAGCTCCTTCAGTTGGTCCTTGGTGAGCGATTTCCTCTGTTTTCTCTCTCTCTGCTTCTTGATGACGTCATCTTCAAAGTCATCCACATCCGAGAGGTTCTCAATCCCCAAGTCCTCCGCAGCCTGTCTGAGCCATGTGCTCTCTTTCCGGGTCGCCGTGCCTGCCACAGAGGAGTCGCTCAACTTACCTGCTAACTGCACTCTTTCACGAACCTGCGAGAGAATATCGAGGTCGATGGGAAGAAGCTTGACGTCTGCCCTGGTATTGAGCTTCGTCCGTTCTGCACTGGACGCCACGAGCTTTCGGAGCTTTTTCAACGGCCCCGAGGCCTCTTGAGGCGAACAGAACATCACCGATACACCTTCTTTTCCTGCACGTGCGGTTCTTCCCGATCTGTGGACGTAAACGTCGGCCGAGCGGGGTAAATGGTAGTGGGCCACGTGATCGATGTTGGGGATATCGAGGCCTCTGGCGGCGACGTCGGTGGCAATAAGCACGGAAGATTTGTTCTTTTCGCAGGACAGCTTGAATCGCTCTAGAGCACGCAATCTCTGTTTCTGCATCATGGCCGAGTGGATGGAAAACGCAGGAACGTTGAGGTTTTCTAACAAGGGCACGAGTCGTCTGACGGAGTCCACGGAGTTTGCAAACACAAGGGTCGATCCGGGGTACGTGAGCACGAAATAGTAGATGTACAAGTCTCTCTCTGTCGCCCCGCACTCCACAAGAGCCTCTGTCACCTGACCCGACACAATTTCCTTGGGGTTGGCATCACAAAGCGAGGGTCTCGGGTCCTTAAACTTGAGTTTTTTCTTCAAGAGCTCGAGAATCTCGTCGTTGCCGATAAGCCCGGTGGCAGCCGCATCATTTCCCCTCTTGTTATTGCGATCCAACTTCCCGAAAAACTCCCGGGAAAACGTGGCGGAAAACACCAAGGTCTGCCACCTCCAGCCGTAGTCCTTTCTCGATCTGAACTTCTCCATGAGCTCCAAGATCTTCTCGAACTCCTCGAAATGGCCGTCCTGAAGCAATCTGTCGGCCTCATCTAACACCACTATATCGGTAGCGGCCATTCTGCGAAGAAGATCCTCGTTCTTCTCAATGAGTTCGAGAAATCTACCTGGAGTCGCCACAATGACCCCCGGACCATACGAAAGCAATCTCTCTTGTTTCTGTGCAGAGAGACCTCCGGTAATGGACACGATTCCGTTTTGGGCAAGAGGCGAGAACTTGGAGATCTCGTTCATGTGATGCACGACCTGGTGGGCCAACTCTCTTGTCGGGGCGAAAATGATGCCGGAGGGAGACGCGATAGTGTCTGGCTTGGCCGCCTTGCCAAGGTTTTGAGCCGCAGGAAGCTTGGAAAGGTATTTCTCCAATATGGGGATTCCATACGCCAACGTCTTACCGGAACCGGTCGTGGCCTTACCAATGACGTCCTTGCCATTGAGGGCCATGGGAATCGTCTCTCTTTGAATTGGCGTGGGTTCGGTGAAGTTGTTGCTTTGGAGTCCACTCAAAGTATACGAGCTGAGAGGCAACGACGCCCAATTGGGCAAGTTGATATCGCCATCGGGAAGAACCGAGGTCAAGCCCGTGAATGCATTGGACGTGAGTTCATCTGCCTCCTCAGGCTTTTGAGCGCTTTGTTCAGAATCCAGGTCATCGAATCCAGTGAACTCATCCTCCAATTCGCTGTCCTCTTCCATGGGAGATGCATCCTCTTCATCATTAATATCTTCAGCTGTTTCTTCAACAATTTCCAGAGTCTTTTTGAGAGGTTTCTCTGTCTTTTCCTTTGTATTTTTGTTCTCCTTTATATCTTTCTTGTCCTTTATATCTTTCTTGTCCTTTGTATCTTTCTTGTCCTTCTTCCCCTTCTTATTTTTCTTGCCCTTATTAAGTAGATCGTCCACAATGCGGCTTCCCTCGTCATCGCTCTCCTTGGTGATAAATTCAGGGGCTCCATTCACCATGCGGACGTCCACACCTTCCAACTCTTCCAAGCCGAAAAAACCACTATAATCGCCAAGATTGTCGGGAATATCCACCGACTTCCATTGCATCTGGTCTGCAGTGATGATTTTATTCTGGCGCTCATATTTCTGTTTGAGGGTGGGCGTTTTCTCGGGCTTTTTCGCTGGTCTTCGCCAAGCTCCGGCAGACCCTGATTTGGATGCTTTGCCCGAGTTTTTCCCCGGTTTTCCTTTGCCTGGAGCCATTGTGTAATTGTGTAGAAATGATGGTTGCACAGCGATGAGCTTTTTTTCGCACCCTAGATATAGATGAGGTTGCAGGTCTCAGATGGCATCGATTGAGTGGGTGTTCTCATACATGATACAAGATTTTTTAAACATTCTAATAATTAAAATAATATATATAAATCAATGAGTTCGATTATCACGTTTCCGATATAAAATCAAAGCATACTTTTTTAGCATGGGTTTATTCTGGGGTGCAGGATATGATGGATATGATGGAAAGCATGGCGGTCGACGGGCTTCGATCGACGTGGTGCACGTGACCAGATGATATGCATACCTACTAACCTGATACAAATGGTGTGATGTCAGAGCTCATTCTATGCTTTGTTTTCTTTTCGAGTCTTGAATGAACCAAAGAGAGTTTTTTCTTTTGCTTGGTCTTGCTAAGCCTTGAATATGCTTGTAAATAGTTCAGCCTTATGGCTCTTTTTTACCACTCATCACGTGACCGATGCTGGTGAGCCTCAGTGACGATAGACTTCATTCCTACGATAACCTTCAACTAATTAAATATTACCATAGACATCAAACAAAATATCTCTTTTCTCTTTTTTTTTCTCACCGAGATCAAGCTTACCTGAAAATTCGAAGACAACCAAAGCAAACTTTATTGTATCCCCGCATTCTACACCTTCGCATCGCTCCTCAACTACCAAATGCTTCGAAAACCAAAAACCATCACTGCCAGTAAAACGGCCCCGAAATCGCTCAAGCCGCAAAAGGCAAGACAAATTATCCGCCGGTTCCACAATCTCAAAAAATGGCAAGCTATACTTATAAAAAGACTTCAATCCCAGATCCCAGATCTAGATGAAACACTGTATAAGAAGACGCTAGGCTCTGCATATATCCAACATTATAGCCTGTTCAAATTTACGAAAGCCACGGACACGTCTCCCAATCCTGCGGTGATCGATAGCAGCGCATCTAAGGAAACCATCATAGAAAACTTGGCGAAAATCGATGCAGAAATCGACCAGAGAGGTGGTCTTCATGTATATCAAATGGCATCAACTGTAGGCCAAGACCACCAGAGAGGAGGCGACTCGCTGAAGTGGTTAGTAAAGTGTTTTGAGAAAGAGGACCGGACCGCATCGTCCACCCTTGAAATCGGCTGTCTATCGGCGAGAAACGCCATCCTGACATGTGGCAGGTTCGGCGAAATGACCAGAATCGATTTGAACTCGCAAAACCCCCAGATTGTACAGCAGGACTTCATGGAAAGACCGCTTCCTAAGTCAGATGAAGAGCGTTTCGATGTTATATCCTGTTCTCTAGTGCTCAATTTTGTGCCTAGTCCTGCTCAGAGAGGCGAAATGCTCTATCGCATGACGCAGTTTCTTCGCGAGCCAAAAGACCTGGAAAACGGAGAAACCGACAAGAACAAGTACTCTGCTTTTTTCTTGGTGCTCCCACTCCCGTGCTTGTCAAACTCCCGGTACTTTGACCGGGACCTTCTACAAGAGATCATGACTAGTTTGGGGTTCAAAGAGACAGAAAGCCACCAGGCGAAAAAGGTGATCTACTTGCTATATAGTTGGATGGGCAGAAAGGCCATGAAGAAGTTTCCAGAACGGAAGAAACGCGAGATCCATGCCGGGGCAGCCCGGAACAACTTCTATGTGGACATGAGCAGACAGTAGAAGAATTAGGATACTGACGTTATCGATCCTTTGAAAGGCACCAAAGAGAGCTAAGCAGATTATTAAGATAGAACTCTTGATAAGATCCTAGCAAAGCAAGAGAAGAGATGAGGAAACAAAAATAGATTTCCCCAGCCGAATAATAGATCCACCAGCCCCTGACGCATACGACAGTCTGTGCACTTATGTGCTGCAGGCGCGAGTGACCATTGTATTAACAAAACGCTAAAGATTACGAGATTTATGGGGGAGTCCTTTGTAGTTTACCCCTATACCAAGCAATAGATTAGACTACGAACGAGGCTGTTTTTACTTCAGAAGATTAACCACCAACGGTTCTGTACAACCCGGGAGTCCACACCCAATTTTTTTATATTTCAGCCACGCCAACAAGCTCTGGGCACCCGGATAAACTTTGCTGTCACCTGACGATTTCGAGATGTAGCGTGCAGTATCCGCATGCACCTGCTGGAAAATAACAATAATCGCGTGAGATTCCCAACGTCAGCCCAGAAAATGTACACGCGCCAAGGACCGTGCCTCCCATGCGATTAAAGTGCGGTTAAAACTGGTGAGTATAACCTTCGGAAATCACTCGTGCGACGAGGGCGGGGTCGTGGGGGATGCATGCCGCGAACCTGTGTTTGCCATGCGCTTTGCGGGCCGACGCCCCATCTCACCGTTTCGGAAAAATGTTATGCAGGCCCGGCCGGCCGCCAACGGCAAACAAGAATATTTTCAGCCGACCGTTTTTTCATGAAACTGAGGGCAGAGTCCATGCCACAGAGCCTCCTCGGAGATATGGTGGCTTGCTCGTGTTTTGCCTCTGAATGCAAAAAAAAGAAGAAGGACGCCCTGTGGTTTTGCTGTATGCTGAGTCCTCTTGGTCTTGCTGGCACGAGCAACCAGCGACAATAAGTGGACGGCATGCAAGAGGGCATACACATAAAAAAACGGTTGCGAGCTGCATATGCGGTTTCGGAAAGGCTGCCAAACGGAGACATTAAAAATTTTTCCGGGGCGGGCTGTAAGCCTTCTCTCCCCCCAATTTTTTGTCTTGACGTGTAGTTCTTCCGGCGGGGTTTCCAGTTATTTCCATTGTTTGAAATTCCATTGATAAGAGATAACCAGAGATCCCATCATAAAACCATTGTAAACACCAAAAAAAATGATGTATGCCTGGCTTTGCCAGTGTAAAAAAAGCCGAATGTCCCGCGCCCGGGAATGTCCCCCCGGTGGTCTGACCCTCATAATTTTTCCGGGGACACGGAGAAACCTGGAGACTTCAGGCGTATGGGGCCATCATGCATGAACCGTGCATAAACTTGTATCCAATTGGATCTATCCTAGCGCGGCCTATGCAGTGGGAGAGCGAAAAAAAGAAATGGAATCAGCCACCCGACCTAAATTGAAACAGCGCAGAAATCCATATAAATACCGAGCGCATGCCCGCCGGTTTTACCTGGATTTCTCTTTCCCCTCATACAATAACCTTTCATGTCACACACACCAGACGAGCTCCAGACCCAGCCTGGAGTCGAAACGCCAGTCAACGACTCGCTTCTCGAGGAGAAGCGCGATGACGCCTCGCTCGCGGCATTGCCCACCAAGGGCTTCAAGGACTACATCTCCATCTGCATTTTCTGTTTGTTCGTTGCGTTCGGAGGATTCGTGTTCGGTTTCGACACCGGAACCATCTCCGGGTTCGTGAACATGAGCGACTTCAAGACCAGGTTCGGCCAGGTCAACGCCGAGGGCGTGGCGTACTTGTCGGACGTCAGGACCGGATTGATGGTGTCGATTTTCAACGTCGGTTGCGCCGTCGGAGGCATTTTCCTCTGCAAGATTGCCGACGTCTACGGCAGAAGAATCGGGCTCATGTTCTCCATGGTGGTGTACGTTGTCGGCATCGTGATCCAGATCTCGTCCACCACGAAGTGGTACCAGTTTTTCATTGGCCGGCTCATTGCCGGATTGGCCGTGGGTACCGTGTCGGTCGTGTCGCCGCTCTTCATCTCCGAGGTCGCTCCGAAACAGCTCAGAGGTACGCTTGTGTGCACGTTCCAGTTGTGCATCACCTTGGGTATCTTTTTGGGCTACTGCACCACCTACGGCACCAAGACGTACACCGACTCCAGACAATGGAGAATCCCCTTGGGCTTGTGTTTCGCGTGGGCGTTCTTCTTGGTTGCTGGTATGTTGAACATGCCGGAGTCGCCCAGATACTTGGTGGAGAAGTCGCGCATCGACGACGCCAGAAAGTCCATCGCCAGGTCCAACAAGGTGTCCGAGGAGGACCCCGCGGTGTACACGGAGGTGCAGCTCATCCAGGCCGGTATCGACAGAGAGGCTCTTGCGGGCCAGGCGTCGTGGGCCGAGCTCATCACGGGTAAGCCCAAGATCTTCAGACGTGTCATCATGGGCATCATGCTCCAGTCGTTGCAGCAGTTGACCGGAGACAACTACTTCTTCTACTACGGCACCACGATCTTCAAGGCCGTCGGGTTGCAGGACTCGTTCCAGACGTCGATCATCTTGGGCATTGTGAACTTCGCGTCGACGTTCGTCGGCATCTACGCCATCGAGCGCATGGGCCGCAGATTGTGTCTTTTGACCGGCTCCGCCGCGATGTTCGTGTGTTTCATCATCTACTCCTTGATCGGCACCCAGCACTTGTACAAGGTGGGCTACTCCAACGAGCCGGGCAACACCTACACCGCGTCCGGCAACGCCATGATCTTCATCACGTGTCTCTACATCTTCTTCTTCGCGTCCACGTGGGCCGGAGGCGTGTACTGCATTGTGTCTGAATCCTATCCTTTGAGAATCAGGTCCAAGGCCATGTCGGTCGCCACCGCCGCCAACTGGATGTGGGGCTTCCTCATCTCGTTCTTCACGCCCTTCATCACGTCCGCCATCCACTTCTACTACGGCTTCGTGTTCACCGGCTGCCTCGCGTTCTCCTTCTTCTACGTGTACTTCTTCGTCGTCGAGACCAAGGGCCTCTCCTTGGAGGAGGTCGACATCTTGTACGCGTCCGGCACGCTTCCTTGGAAGTCGTCCGGCTGGGTGCCCCCCACCGAGGACGAGATGGCCCACAACGCGTTCGACCACAAGCCCTCCGACGAGCACGTGTAAACTCCTTACCACTAAAACGTTAAACCATTTTTTTCATCTTCCGCATCCCATCCAATAGATGCACATAATAGGGGTGCGCGCTTTCATATACTTCACACAATACAATACATTTCACGAGATATATTTTCGAATCCATGTAGTTCTCAAGTTCCCAGTTCTTTCTGAGGCCACGCGTTTTTGGCCACTTTTGGGATATGAATACATGTACAGTTGACCGATATTGGGATCAGACACACATTGACCATTTTTGGGATTTGCACACACATTGACTTTTTTCTTGGGAAATGCACACACAATAACCATTTTTGGGATCAGAATAATGTTGACCATTTCTGACAGCCACAAAAAAAGTAGGACGAGGGGATACAGAGTTCTCTCTTGTTAGAAACAAGAACCCTTCAAGGCTGGCGAAATAATTACCAAACAACTATTAAGCAGTTGTAGTATACGAAATACGGGAACTTGAAAAGGCTGAATTGGTTTGTTAGACCGTCCGAAATGTATATTCTGGAAGGTTGCGTAAGTCTCCTTCGGATGAACAGCTTCCAGTTTTACTGCCTAGGCACATTTTTTAAGTGTGGAAAGCGATCCATCCTTTGGTACTTCACGAAGTCAATTTCAATACATAAGTGAGGTCAAGTCGGAATCATCGTAGGTGATTCGTGAATTGTGACCTCGAAATGGGTCAGGAGTTTAATGTATAGCTGTACATTTTTTTAGGCTTAGAAGGTAACTTTTGAGACCCCCTTTAATCAATGAATCTATCAAAAAGAAAAAAATACCGGAGTGAAGTGTTATATCGTATAACACAATACACCACCACCTCGGACACTATCATGATTTCGCACCCGAGTGATAATGTACAATGCAAGATTATGGATTTAACTTAGTTACAAATTAAATTTGAATTTCGTCGGACAAACCGTGCATGTCAATTCATTATGCACTTGCTTTCCACAGTCTCCATACTTTCTATTCATTCTATCAAGTGGCTTTGAAAGAGGGTCATCCGCTTTGTAGTTTTCGCTCGTGTCGCCTTTTCTAGCTTTTGGCACACTGGCTTCGTGCTCTAAAAAATCATCGAGCGAATGATCAACTCAAGTGGTGATTCTTTTCTTGATTTCATTTTTTAATTCTTTGCCTTCTTTCTGTGTGGCAAATACACAGTGATTCATTTGTTCACTATTTGAACCGAGTGCGGACGAGCTTGCGGCAAGGGTGAGCAACTCTTCATACAATGCCTTTACGGGGCTTGTCCGAGCTGTTGAATCATTTTTCAGTCCCTGTTATGACTCTTTCAGACTGTTTACGGCCCATCATAAAGCCGGTTTCGTCAACATTGTGAATGTCATGAGGATCAAAGCCGTGTTCAGTGAGCGTGTCTTGTACAACATGGAACCACGCATTCACCTCGTGGGTTGATTAATCTGGTCATCCAATTTACGCCAAGCTTTAAGTATACGGACGTCAGACGCGACGCAATTAATGTTTTTGTCATATTTCGAACCCTCTGAGGCGAGGCGGTAATTCTCGGGAAACCATTGACGTAACCCATTTCACAAGCGAGAGCGCTTCACCGGTTGTCAATAATGTGTATTTTTCATGTACTGCGCCAAGAGTTGGGCGTTCATGAATCCGATCACTCGAAGTTGAGGAGGGTATGTCATACCACCTCGCTACAGCTCTCACAGACAAAACTTTACCGGCTTTAGAATCTAGTATGGTATTATTTTTTTATTGATTCGAATTAGTTTTGCCTCCAAAATCGAAGGTATTTCATTACGAATTTGTGGCATTGCACGTGTTTGAAAAAAAAATATAAAAGAAGACGCGTCTCGCGTCAAGTGTCCGAGGTGGTGGTGTCGTTATGTACATTGTTTTCGCGCCAAATCATTTGAAAATTAGAATTAATTTGTAATACTATCTGTAATATAATCTGTAATACTATTGCAGATTCCAAATAGTAATATCATTTACATGGACGCGAAAGTTTTTTCGAAGGGGTGGGTTACAACCAATAGGAAGAAAACAAAGAACGCAAAGCGTCGAGTGACGCGTCTGTTCCTGTCTTCCCCATTTTTTATTTGGTCCGTTCTAAACTTTCGATTAGCTAACTGTGCATCAATAAAAACATAATTTCAGTTTACATTCCTCATAACTACTCGAAAATTCTTAAAAACAATCTTGACAATCATCATGGCGAAATCAGACCCTTCAAAAAAGTTATACAACCCGAATTTTAAGTTGCCCACTGGGGAGAGAAGAAGATTGCCTTGGCCTATCGCCTCGAAAGCTTTCACTTGGGAGCTTGAACCCTATGTCGAAGGGCAGAAGAGATTTGTATTGGTAACATGCACGGAATGCCATAAAGTGTACAAGGAGAGTTGGTATATTCTGTCCACGAATTTAAAAACACACTTTAGAGGACACAGAGCTGCGTTTAGCAAGATCCCGGATCCATTGCCGGAAAGAACGGAAGTTACAATATCACCACCCGACCTAAAGAAGTCAAACACCAAAAGACCTACCATCGACTCAATTTTGATAGGCTCAAAGGAGAAGCGGCCTTCATCAATGACCTCGAATCAAACGAAACAAACCGTTCTCGACTCTAAAACATACAGAAACTTGCTTTTACAGTATTTGATGGCAAACAATTTACCTTTTGCTCTCGTCGAGAGCCCGGCACTAGCAACGCTCCTTGCGTACGTCAAGAACTGTCCGTTAGATGAACTTCCGATCATTAATCGTCAATCTATGAGAGCGACCCTTGACAAAGTATATCAAGATCTGGTGGAGGATTTGAAGAGTAAGCTCGCCAAACACAAAGGAAAATTTGCTCTCACTTTGGATGAGTTGAAATCTGGCAACAATCTTGACTTTCTCGCAATAACTTTGCACTACCATGACTCCGACTTTGTTATGAGAAAATATGTCATTGGATTCGAGGTCCTCAACAGAGACCTGCCCTATACGGGCGAAGTGTTGTATCAACATCTCGATCGTGTTCTCACGGAGTACAATATAAAAGATCGCATTATCTCCATTACAAGAGACAAAGCCTCTCCGATCAACAGCCTGGTGAATAAGTTCAAGGTAAGTTTAGACGAAGATGAGACTGGAGAGGAATTTAGTGGAGATTTACGCTGTTTCGGACATGTTTTGCATTTAGCGACTACTGCTTTTTTGTCTGCTGTTCATTTCAAAACCACAAAATCTGAGGCTTTCTCTGATTTATTGAGCTTAGAAAAGAAAGCATTCTCTCATCTTAAAGATACCCTTGACCTTATGGAGGCAATGCCCAAGATTGTTGACACAATCGTAAGCGGCACCCTCCATAAGAGCTATGTGAAGAACTTATTCGAGGGGTATGTCAAAATTCGAAATGAGATGGAGCCCGATGAAAAGCTTCCGGAGAATTTACTTCAAAGCAACGACACTCAATGGCTCTCAGTTCATAGAATGCTTGAAAGATTCTTAGACTTCCGTCCAGAAATCATGAAGTTGTTGGCTGGGTTCAAACTGAAATCACACGACATACGCAAGAATCTCAAACTCGAAACCTATGACATTAGTAATGAGCAGTGGGATTACTTATCGAATATTCACAAAATCCTAGGCATTTTTCTGAAAGCCACCCTGAAACTTCAAGATGACACATATGAGACAAGCCACTTGGTGATTCCTTGGGCAACCAAAATCGTACGTGACCTCGATTCGTGGGTTGCCGGAACAGTAGCGCAAAATAACCCTTTGATCGCTTTAGGATTAAGGCGTGCCAGAAACAAGATTCTTCAGTATTATCCCATTCATGATACAGATATCGAGTCGACAAAGTATTTGTACCTCGCTACGATGCTCGACCCTCATATGAAATTGAATACTTTGATAAAGATAGGAACACACAGATCGGCTTTAGATGCAGCCGAAGGGTATTTCAGAAAGGCATATCATAGGTATAGAAAGGAGCTCGACGAGGAAGATTGCAGCCAAAAGAAAAAACGCAAGGAAAACACATCTAAGCCAGATAAATCAGAAATTGAGAGTTGGGAGTATTTCTATGACATGAGTGAGACTGCTGATGACGATGACCATGACGGCGAAAGAGAACTTCGAAGGTATTTTTCGGAAGAGAGCGTGAAGCTCAGTGAGACGATTGCGCAATACTACAAACGTAGCGAGACCTTATTTCCAACTATCTTTCGAATGGCGAAAGACTATTTGTCCATGACGGCAATGTCTTCGCTCTCGGAATCGATGTTCTCTGGAGTGAAGAGCATAGTCACGGACAAGCGAAACAGACTTCAACCGCATACAATTAAAATGTTGGCTATTTTAAAGGCAAGAGGCATTATCCAAGACGAGGAAAGTGTCTACTTTGACTTGGCACAACAGTCGGTAGCGGCCAATAATCTGAATCTGGATCACACGATACCCCCTGACACCAGCTCCGAGCAAACTTCAAATGGTGAGGGTGAATCTAATTCTGCCGATATCGTCAACAGACAAGACCTGGATAGTGAGAGGAAAAGAAAGCGCTCTTATTCTCAAAAAGAGCAACGCTTACTGATTAAGAGCGAAACGGAGGGTGCTGCCAACCGTGATTTGCAGAATGCATTACGATTGGGCGAGAAGGAAGATCTCGGTACCAGTGGTACGCAAAACCTGGGAGACATGAGCGAAGCAGAATTGAGCGATGCAAAGGCTATAAAATTAGAGACATAGCGAGCTGCGATATATTGATACCTTGCTCGAAAAAGTACAACAATAAGGTAGCGATCTGAGGAGCATCTCCAACTCGAGTGAAGTTGAAGAGATCGACCGAAGCTAAAGTTTTCAAATGACATATGATTGATTTTCAGAAAGTGATTGATAAGGGCTATACCTCGAGGATTTCGTGAGTATATGGGAGCCAAACAGGTGTTTTAGGGCGGGAAGGGAGCATGGTCGTACTACACGAGGCAAATATTACAAATAGAAAAACCCTAATAATTGCAAATATTTTGCAGTCAACATCACTGCTGGAGTATATGCACCACCTTGCACCTTTCCGTCCAGCCAGTTTCCTCATCTTTCCTCATCATTTGCACCCGAATTGTAACTGATGTTGACCAAATACGAACAAGTTAATAGTAATGTTGGCTCACTACTGGTCTGTTACCCTTTCGAAATTCCTTGGCGTTCTCTTTGGTTGCTGTTTCGAATATTAGCCAACGAAACCCTTTCGTTGTCCTGTTCTGGACCGGCAGAGTCCTGTGAGACTCGAATCCAGAAAACAAACAAAAAGAGGCCTCTTCCCGCTAGAAATAGGTCAGCCTTAGTTAACCAGTTAGTAACCATGATTTCATAGCCTTGAATACTACTCATATTGACTCAGTCGCTACTATGCCACGCGAGGACTATTACAATCCTCAGTGCATTCTCCAGACATCTTTATGATTATTTTAAGACTAATTGAGTAGAGGACGTTCTTTCCTTAATACGGCATGTATCTCCAGAAGGAAAAAAAAAATCAACAATTCATGGCCATGAATACAAATACTATGGACTCAGCCGCAAAAAAAAAAAAAAAAACTATATTACTCGAGGTTTACTAGCTGTACTTATCCCGCATTTCCACAAAGTATACACCAGACACTTGTCCGAGTTCCGGCTTGGCTAGGACCGCGCACCGCAAATGCGGGGCCGAAAAAGCGACTGTGTCACGTGACTCGGCCCGTGCCGGTGTTGGGGAATCCGACTCGTGTTCCCCTCGAGGGGAAAAAATAGCAAATTTTCGGGTGCTCTCGCACCCAACACATGGTTCCGCCTACCCGTATTTGATAATGCCATGCTAACTTCGGGCGAGTGGAAAAGAACCATGCATAGTCAATTTATGTAGAGATGCTTCGATTGCAAGCTGAAACGAAAGTTCGAGGCCCATTTGTATCATAATTGTTTCATAAATGTTTCATGTTTTTACTATCTTTTTATCATACTTGTATTATATTTGTTATCATGTTTGTACCACTGTGGTATTACGTCCTGGTGGGCTACTCGGATGGTGCGCCGTGGTCGGGAAGACCTTCCGGTTTCGCCCGCGTCACATGCTGGAGTTCCCCGCCTACGGCAGCCACATAAAATAAAAAATAAAAGCCGCGAGTCATCGTCGTACATATTGACTCACGGGAAATCGTTCCATCTGAAAAATTTGCCCCGATCGGCATTCATATAAAACACCGCACGCGTCGATTATTTTCAATTGCGTTTTTTTTTTTTTTTTTGTTTTCGAGTTTCCCCATCTCTCTTGAAAAACATGCTTAGACGTTCCACCAGATCTTTTTCCACCGCCACTAGATTGGCCAAATGGAAGGAAGTGCCGTTGGCTCCTCCCGACAAGATCCTCGGCATTAGCGAGGCGTTCCAAAAGGACTCCAACACCCAGAAAATCAACTTGGGTGTGGGTGCCTACAGAGACAACTCCGGCAAGCCGATCGTGTTCCCATCGGTCAAGAAGGCCGAGACGGTGCTCTTGGAGAAGGAGTCCGACAAGGAGTACACCGGCATCATTGGGCTGAAAAACTACCAGAACGCCGTCAAGCACTTCATCTTCAACAACTCCGACAAGGACGCCAACGGCGCGCAGTTGATCAGCGACAACCGCATCGTGACGGCGCAGACGATCTCCGGAACCGGCTCGTTGCGTGTCATTGCCGACTTTCTCAAGAGATTCTACTCCGTCGACAAGATCATCGTGCCCCAGCCCACGTGGGCCAACCACGTGGCCGTGTTCACCGACGCCGGCATGTCTGCCGACTTCTACGCGTACTACGACAAGGCCAACAACTCGTTGGACTTTGAGAACTTGAAGAAGTCGGTTGCCGCGGCAGAAAACGAGTCCGTCATTCTTCTCCACGCGTGCTGCCACAACCCCACCGGCATGGACTTGACTGCCGAGCAGTGGGAGGAGGTGTTGGCCATTGTGCAGGAGAAGAAGCTCTTCCCGTTGATCGACATGGCGTACCAGGGCTTCGCCTCCGGCGACCCGTACAAGGACATCTCGTTGATCCGCAAGATGAACGAGTTGGTCGTGCAGGGCAAGATCCCCACGTACGCGTTGTGCCAGTCGTTCGCCAAGAACATGGGCTTGTACGGCGAGAGAACCGGCTCGATCTCGATCGTGACCGAGTCGGCCGCGCAGTCGGGCGCCATCGAGTCGCAGTTGAAGAAACTCATCAGACCAATGTACTCGAACCCTCCGATCCACGGCTCGCGCATTGTCGAGACGATTTTCTCCGACCAGAGCTTGTTGAAGGAGTGGTTGGCCGACTTGGACGCGGTCGTGGGCCGCTTGAACGTCGTCAGAGACAAGTTGTACCAGAAGTTGGACAAGACCAACTACAACTGGGACCACTTGTTGAAGCAGAGGGGCATGTTCATCTACACCGGGTTGTCTGCTGAGCAGGTGATCGAGTTGAGAGAGAAGTACTCCGTGTACGCCACCGAGGACGGCCGGTTCTCCATCTCCGGGGTCAACGAGAACAACGTGGACTACTTGGCCGACGCCATCAACAAGGTGATCAGCAAGTAAGCAAGTAACCAAGTAACCAAGTGACGAGAGTACTGTTTACTAGTGTTTAGAGTATCAAGGAGGTATGTTGAGTTCTAACGAATGTACAAAATGAATGTATAAACGTGTAAAGATTGCTGGTAGAAATGTGTAAAATATGTTAGTGAAGATGCGAAGAATTGCGAATAATTGTCTAAGAGTGTACTGCGGTGTTACGAATAGATAGCAGATTGTGGGGTGATATGGTTTTTCGATTCGCAGTTGAAACTTGAATGTGGGGTGATTCGATGGGTTGTACGGGCTGCGGATATGCGCTAAGAGGGACCCGTTTTATGAGATCTCGGGCCATAGATGTATTCGAGATTGGTTCAAGAGAAATGCCTCATGACTTTTTCCTTGCATATCGTTCACCTATTGCTGTTCCGTTTTATAATGGGATGTCTATTTTTCGAATGGGATATTCATTTTTTAATTAGATAGTGGATGCTGACTTCCAGCCATTCAGGATTCAGGAAACAGGATGGAGCGAATGAAGTGCCCCACAAATCCTGGACCCTACAAAGCCCACAGCAGTGCACAGCGCTCAAAATTAAGGAAAATATGTCCCCACCAAGAAGCAAAGAAAGTTACCAAAGGTAATAAAAATGAAGGAATTAAAACTTAAACACTTAAACTCTCTTTTTTCAAATTTGCCTGATCTCTTTTAACTGAAAATTTCTCCTCTATTTTTGTCTTTCTCCTTTGTGATTATACCTGGCCCAGTCCGTCCAATGTCCAATTTCCATTTTCCATTTTCCATGGTGGACCGCGCACCGCGAGGCTTCCCCACCAAAGCCCCAAACCGTGCCCCGATCTGTCGGCGAAAAACCGTTTTAACCACTCGGAAGAACACGCCGGAACAAACACAAAAGTTCCACGACTTCAACAACTTTTTTTTTTTAAATAAACAGATTATTTTTAAAATCCAAGACCATGGCCACCACTGTCCAAACCACTGCGTTCCCCGACCAGAAGCCAGGCACCTCGGGGCTTCGTAAGAAGGTCACTGTGTTCCAGCAGGAACACTATACCGAGAACTTCATCCAGGCGATCTTCAATGCGATTCCCGAAGGCGTCGCAAACTCGACGTTGGTCGTCGGCGGCGACGGGCGCTACTACAACGACCACGTGATCCAGCTCATCATCGAGATGGCTGCGGCCAACGGCGTCAAGAAGGTCATTGTGGGCGAGAACGGCATCCTCCTGACGCCCGCCACGTCGCACGTGATCAGAATCAGAAACGCCACCGGCGGCATCATCTTGACCGCGTCCCACAACCCGGGCGGCCCCAAGAACGACTTGGGCATCAAGTACAACTTGGCCAATGGCGGGCCTGCACCGGAAAGCGTCACCGATGTGATTTTCGAGCAGCTGAAGACGCTTTCCTCGTACAAGATCGCGAAGCTCGACCCCGTGGACATTTCCCAGATCGGCACCGTCCGTGCGGGCGCCGTCGACGTCGAGGTCATCGACTCCACTGCGGACTACGTCGCGCTCATGAAAGACATCTTCGACTTCCCTCTAATCAAGTCGTTCATCGAGAACGCCGAGGGCTTCTCCGTGCTTTTCGACGCGCTCAACGGCGTCACGGGCCCGTACGGCCACAAGATCTTCGTCGAGGAGCTCGGCTTGTCTGCAGACTCGATCCAGAACTGCGTGCCCCAGCCCGACTTTGGCGGGTTGCATCCTGACCCCAACTTGACCTATGCCAAGACGCTTGTTTCCCGAGTCGACAAGGAAAACATTGCGTTCGGTGCTGCTTCCGATGGAGACGGCGACAGAAACATGATCTACGGCGCCGGCGCATTTGTATCGCCCGGAGACTCCGTGGCCATCATTGCGGAGTATGCAGACTCCATCCCTTACTTCAAGAACCAGGGCGTCTACGGCTTGGCCAGATCCATGCCCACCTCTGGAGCCTTGGACTTGGTCGCGAAGCACAAGAACTTGAATGTCTACGAGGTGCCCACCGGGTGGAAGTTCTTCTGCTCGTTGTTCGACGCCAAGAAGTTGTCCATCTGTGGCGAGGAGTCGTTTGGGACTGGCTCCAACCACATCAGAGAGAAGGACGGCTTGTGGGCGATCTGTGCGTGGTTGAACGTGTTGGCGGACTTCAACCAGAAGTTCCCCGAGGAAAAGACCTCCATCAAGGCCGTACAGGAGAAGTTCTGGGAGAAGTACGGCAGAACGTTCTTCACCAGATACGACTACGAGGAGGTTTCCAGCGACGGCGCCGCCGAGTTGATCCAGTTGCTCGCCTCGATCGTCGAGAAGGAGTCTGCGGGCTCCAAGTTGGCTCCAGGCTACGTCATCGAGGAGGCAGACAATTTCTCCTACACAGACTTGGACGGCTCTGTGTCGAAGAACCAGGGCCTCTTTATCAAGTTCACCAGCGGCTTGAGATTCATTGTCAGATTGTCCGGCACGGGCTCCTCTGGTGCCACTGTCAGATTGTACTTAGAAAAACACTCCAGTGATGCCTCCAAGTATGCCTTGTCAGTCGACGAGTTCTTGAAGGACGACGTCGCATTTGTCTTGGAGTTGTTGAAGTTCAAGCAGTTCTTGAACAAGGAGGAGCCAGACGTGCGCACCTAGAGCACCAGCACAAGATCGTGGAGATGCTAGCATCTCCGTACTACTGTGTCGAGACCAGGGTCTTTGAACCTTGTAAAAATTCACACTATATAAATACACATAACAACATATCACATTTCTTTTGAACATTTTTCCATTATAACATGAAACACGCATCCGAGGCAAGCAAACAATCACGAGGTCTTGTGTCGTTTGGGAAGGTCACCGTCGAAAATGTCTTCTCTCTTGAGCACCTTCATGGTGCTGTTCAACATCGATACCGACTCCTCGTATCCTTGAGCTTTGAGCAAATCATCGAGTCTTTTGCGCATGGAGTTTTCACGTAGACGCGCGGCATGCTCCATGGCCTCCAACTCCATGATCCGTGTTCTGTACAAATCGTTGACCAACTCCAACTCTGAAATGCGCGTTTTGAGCACATTCACCTCGTACGCACTGCTCGAGTTTGACCCAGAGCCGCCGCCTTGGTTGTTCGTATTGCGGTCCTTCTCGTCCTGGCCTTTTCTCGAGCCTTGTCCGTCTGGTCTGCCAGCGGTAATATCCTGGTTTCCAGAGGCTCCGGAGCCAAGGCTAGAGCCTGCACCAGTTTGCTGTGCGGAAGGTGCTCCATGGCCAGAGTAGGCGTGCCCAGATCCATGCAGAGCGACATTCTGGCTGCCTGAAGCGGTAGAAATTTGCGACGATGGTTCCTGTTTAGGCAAGGTTTGCAGAGCCTGGTTCTCGGGCGTGGGTGTAGCAGAGTAAGACGTGGTGCCTAGGTTGCTAGAAAGATGGGGCAACTGAGGGGGCACGGACGAGCCGGGCATGTGTTGGATGGGAGGCAACGCGGGCGTCGAGCCCTCGGCGGACTTCAGGCGGCTGTGGGTGTCCAGGAGCGCAAACTGCGGGCCGAACGAGGGCGATGGAAGCACTTTCTCTGCAGAGTCGTGGCCCGAGCCTAACGCAGGCAACAGCGGCGGTTTGGGCGACGAGTTGAGCGCCAGCGAGGGCGTGCTGAGCGCGGGAGACGCGGGCGCGCCCTGCGCAGAGCCTCCCAAGAGCGACACGCCGTTATGGCCAGGGTTTCCGTGGTTTCCCGCGCCTTTGAAGGACGCGGAGGGGCCCAACTCGTTGGACATGTTTTCCAAGGCGCCCGCGGCCTGCATCGCGTTCAAGGAGCTTGGCGGCGAGGTCAAGCCCACCGCACTGGCTTTCGGGAGCGAGCCGGTGGTCGAACGAGCGTTCAGCATCGACGGGGTGGTCAGGAGCAAGAGCGGCGACGTGATGCGCTGCAAGCCTGGCGCAAAGTGCGTGGGCGTCAGCGACGGGTAGTGCAACAGCTGCACCTGGTGGGGCAACGCGCCGTGGAAGTGGCCCATCTGCAGGGGGTAGATGCTGCCTGAGTACGGCGCTCTTGTTTGTGGCTGGAGCGGCGAGTGGATGCCCGCCGCGTGGGTGAAGGCGCCCTGGTTTTGCGGATTGTGGGGGTCGGAGGGCGTGCCCTGAGGCAGCCTGCGTTTTGTGGCCGAGAGCGGCAGCTGGCGGCCGTTTGTGCCGCCTGTTTGTGGTCCCATGAGCTGGCCATGGGGCTGGATGTTCACCTTGACGTCCTTCAGCTTGAGCTCGGGCGTGTTGGGGCCCAGCAGCTTGGAGAAGTTCGGCTGCTTGATGCGGTTGCGCAGCTTGATCGTGTCGGTCTTCAAGCTGATGGGGCGCGGTCTGCCGTGCAACTTCAAGAAGAGGCCGCACGCGTTGCAGAGCACCTGGCCCAACTCGTCCCTGCGCCAGAGCGGCGTGGTCTGCGTCTTGCAGTTCCGGCACACAGGCAGCCCGATGTTGGACTTGGTGGTGGTGGTGCCGTTTGTGATCTGCGTCGTCGTTTTGGCGTTGGGGTGCACGGGATTGGGGTTCATCACCGGCGGGAATCGCTGGATCTCACTCATCGCTAAAAAAAGGGGGATGGCTGGAATAACGAGCGTCAAAGGGGGAAAGTGAGCGACTAAAAGCTTCTAAAGTTGTTGGAAATGGATCTGAACACAGAAGGGGCCGATCAGGTGTGTTTTCTATGCCACGGCCGTGTTATCAGTAGTGTGCACTAGTATATACGTAAGGGTCACGTGCTAAAAGAGAGAGCTGGCCACGAGTACTTGAAAGTATTAGCGGGTATTTATAAGATCTGCGGATAGTGAGAGAGAAAGTATTATAGCTCGTAAGCCAAAAAGTACACGGGGTCCACGCTGTGGTTTGGGTTTGCAACTGATTCACAAGGAAGAAGGGTGTGCTGTGGAAAAATGTCTAGTGCGTTTTTTTTATCTCTTTTTTTATCGCACTGTAACCTTCCTCTCGATAAGTGAGACAGGGAGCGAGAGTAGCGAAGAAAAAAGAAACCTTTGTTAGATTATTTCCACACACGGGCAAACGTCCCGACTGCGAAAATAAAAGGGGGTGTTTTGATAATTCGGCTAATCTACAATGTTACAGTTTTTGGTTTTTATTTTACTGATTTCACTTGAGCATTACAATCTTGCACACGTTTGACTGTGCGCTCGAGAAGCTTGCACGTCAATGCTCAAGCTTGCTGTTCCACAGCTATCAGTCGATCTGCGATAAAGCAAACCCTGGGAGAAAAATTTTTCATTCCGCGACATTCGGCAGCCTTGGGTGCGACATTGTGGATAAGCGCGACGTGCAATGCGCCATTAAAAGAACCAAAAAAGGCAAATATTTAAAGACGAATGCACGAGCTATTCACAAGGTCTCGGACTATGTGGTGAAGGCATGACTCCGAAAAAAAGACTTTCGGAGGAGACTCAGTAGTTTTTCTCACAAAACTGCTGTAGTGCCGTATCTTTCTCTCACTTTTTTTCTTCTGTTTTCTTCTGTTGCCAGTTAGGTGCACGCGGTGTGTACATAGCATATCTAGCAAACAACACGATAGGGTTGATGATCTGGTGGGAAAGCTTGGCACTGACGGCTAGCCCATAATATCATTAAAGATAAAATGTAGTCTTATAAATGCCAGTGGCATGCTTCCTCCATTCTGTGCACCCATACAATCTATCCTAAGCTATGTTTACTTCGTACAGCTTCGAAATAGAGGCCATGCGCGCTTACGTAAGCACGATAAGGCATTTTGATAAGGCATTTCGATGGTGCCGTGTTAAGGTCACGTCTTCAAACGTACAGGCTGCGTCGTTTTTCTTGGGATCTAGAATTTCACAGGTGCATTGAACAAAAAATCAAGGTGGAAAATTGAAACTGTTATTCCGCTTTTTTGTGTGTGGTTTCCCTAGAGATACTTTTTTATTGTATCAGGTTATCTTTTTCATAGCGAGGCTTATCGGCTTATGTGACATCTTGTGTGTATTGAGGCCCTAGGGTGCTTAACAAGAGCAAGCACGCGCATTCTCAGAAAGGCAATGCATATGATTCCGGGTGTTTTTAAAGATGGCATCTGCTTCATTTTTGATTCGAATAAAATTAAATCATTCCCCAAGAAATGGGCGAAAGCGTATGGCTTGGTGTCATGTAATCCGGCGATGACCTTCGGATGCGCATCGAACAAATCGCCTCATTAACTTGTGTTGGGATGAAGTTCCTACTAAGGCATCATGGATTAAAAGTTTTAGGGGTAGTCATAGATTCAAGTGCGTGAAATTGTACTCAAAGTATCCCGTGACTAAACTATTTCAGCTTGCTATGAATAACAATGGCTGCTCAATCTTGCAACTTGGTTGCAAGAACACGAACAATGGTGCAACGATTTTAACAGATCTTGAAAAAAATTAAAAACGTACACAAGGTTGCATGCTTCCGAAAGGCCGAGAAATTCCATTTAGAGGCTTTCAGACTAACAAGAGTGTGTGCTAGATTTTGAGAGCGTGATGTGTATCATTTTACTAGTCAGACAATTCACGGATCGTGAACAAGAGAACCAACGCAACCACGACCAAACTGTAATATGAATTCCAATGATGGGAAGTTGTCAAAATAAGTTCAAAAGTTGATGCAAGACAAAGGATCATTGTGGTTCTAGCCTTGACCCAACTTCTGGATTCAACGGTAATTATGTAACAAAAAACACAGCCCCAAGAGTCTGTATAGTTGCATACCCAGTTTGAAGACTGCAGAGTATTGATTTAATCTTGAAATTTCATGATCCCCTTAAATATTCAGAGAGCATTTTAAGCGCAAACTTAGATTGTCTCACACACCTTGCAGTTGTCTGTGAGGTCATCAGCTTTGCCGTTTGATTGTTCTAGAGAATGTGCATGGCACTCCCCTACTTTGGAATCAACCATATGCACTGTAAATTTGTGGAGTCCGTCCCTTCTCGGGGTTGCCCGTGAAACTTCTTTTTTCATTTAGAAGCGGAAGCTCAACTAGCTCTTGTTTCCGAATACTTAAAGAATGACATTCTGCTGGTAACTTTTTTTACTCTATCACTTGCGATTTGAGAGAGCTCACACAAGCATCAGATTCAATAAACATTCACCTTCAAGTAACCAAAGATGTTCATGAAAATATCTCTCTTATCTGCTTTTACTGTTGCCTTTCACTTTGCCTCGACCGCATTTGCTGGCCAAATACAGGGTAAATATTTAGCACAGGAATCCGACTTTCAGGAACAGACGCATCACAATAAAGGTAAAATGCAACCTCAGCAAGCCCCCGTGATTCAAGCCAACCTGAATAGTGGATATTCGAACATAAAAACAAAAGAAGAAGGCTCAGCTTCAAGTCAGCAGCTTGATACACCCACGGTGGACTGTCAACAATGCGGCCATTGCTTCAACAGGAAAGTCAAGTTGAACCAGAACAACTTGAATAGCCACATGGCGAAACGCCAATGGTTCGACACCTTCTACGGAGGGACAGATTTTCCTGGAGATGAGTCTGGCTCAGATTCCGAGTCCGAAACCGAACCCGAGGAGGTTATAAAAACCGACTTACTCATGGGCAAAGAACCTCGAACTGAATTATATACTCAAGTCTGAAAAGGTTGTGTCTGGTTCTATATCTAATGCACGTGTTTATATTAGTGAATCGATTTACATACGCTGCAATGTATACATATCATCCTGAGTTCCTCCCAAACAGTTTCACTTGTATCTCTACTTCATCAATCTTTTAACGAGGTCGCCCATTTGATCAGCGGTTTTCACTGATTGAGATGCTTCCGAAGTTCTTTCTTTGGTGGTAAACAGTTCCTGAGCTAGGACTTCAAGATCACCTGATTTGACCTTGTAGGGATAATCAGTTTCAGATCCCACTAAGTATAGGCCCATACTGCTCATTGATGCCAAATCTTGATACTCCCACAAACTTGGACCTCCCCTACACGAGGCAATAATGTAATCGCATGGAGTACAATTGTGCATGCTTTGAACGACTGGCCACCCTATCAAAAACCCATCAGAGTTGTCACAGGGTAAATCCGTCTTTTGTATATGCTGTTCCATGAGAATCTCCTCAATCAATGCCTTCATCTGCTCGGACTTAGCGGCGATCAGGATGCTGGACCACGGGTAGCCCAAAAGTCTCATGTACTGGTACAAATGAACGCAGAACTTTGCTTCATCGATGCTAACAATACCCCCTGAATCCAGAACTTTAATGTGTTGCACGCAGAACCTAAATCCAGGATTAAACGAGGGTTCAGTTTGTATCCCAGTCATACCAATCAACTGAGATATTTCATTTCGGGAAGTTGAAGAATTCATGACAATTATCGTGGGCCAATCCATGGTCGAATAACCAAATAGTGTAATTCTTTTGAATCCTGCCTTGATGTTTGGAATGCACGAAGCATTGTGCACAATGACATTGTCGAATCCTCTTTCAACACCAGCTAAAAGACTCTCTGAAACTATGAGAAACCTGCTTCTATTAGTGAAGAACTTCCTGATCTGGACATAATCCTTTTCTTTCAAGGTGCGTAAATCGAACTTGTCGAGTGGTAGAACTTCCTCAAGTTGGGCAAATATTGAGCGAATCGAGGAATAGTGATGCGCAAGCTCGTGGACTGCTTCATCAAAAGACTCGCTCTTAATATTGGCGAAAGGATAAGTCGAAAAATTATCTCTCGAGAGCAGCTTCAAGAACTCTTTCCACTTCGGTTCCACATGTGTGTGATATAACATCAAAGCATTGCGTATGGATGAAGTGAAATCGTATTCACCCAAACCTAAAGTCTCACCGATTTCACCTGCCCTTTCTAAATTTGTGAGTGTTTCCAGCACCCTCTGGACAATGTACTGATTGCTCGAATCAGACTTGAAAGTCAGACACATCAATGTTTCCTCAACCGGGAATAGTTCCACAGCTGCGCTGGTTGGCAAGACCACAAGACATGATTCTCCTGGAAAAGTTTTGGACAAGTTTCTCAAGAACGCGTTGATTAAAGTGACCCCTGTATTCCCCCTGGCGTTCGCAATCATGAGACTCGTCTCCAGTAGCATCTTTATGAGCGCCTCTGACAAATCCTCGGGAAAAGTCTCAGCATCTGCATCCGGAAGTGTAATTTCAGAGCCAGCGAATTTAAAAGTCGAAGGAGCGCTATCTGGTTGGCTGCTATCAAGTTTTCTCTTTTTCTTGGCCAGTTCTGCACCGAGCGCTTCCATGGTTGACTCGCTAATGCAGTCAACTGAGAATTGACGAACGGCATTCGTGTTCCCTTTGTTCCGCAATTCAAGTATGTTACCTGTCAAAAGTTTTTCCCCATCTGCGCCTGTAATTGATTCATTAAAAGGTGGTATCGAGATCAAAGCATTGTAAGCAACTTCCGAGTCATCAGAGTTCCAATCAATACTTAAGTGGTCCGATTTAGAAGATATCTTTCGAATGACACAGGAATTCACACCATGCTTTACCATTCTACTGACACCACCATGACGGTTTGGCTTCTGGAGTTCGAGTAAAAGCACATAGTCTCCAGCTTTCAATGTATTAGTGAGAGGTTTGCTTTTGAGTGTGAGATTTGCCTTGCTGCCAGAAAGTTTTGTGCTCTGAATCATGGAGAAATATTTGCTTGTTCCTTTGATTCCCTTTTCTGCCGCAGGGTCCGTGATGGTGAGTCTCTCAAAGACACGCGTACATAAGGAATTAATTTGTTTGAGGTATTCAAAAGAGTTTCTAGCTCTAGTTTGACCGACCCATGACAAGCTGAGGGGCATGAATGAGGGAATGGTAGGGTCAGGCACGAAGGGCAAATGATCGATTGAGTCGAAAAGGTCAAAGACATCGCTTTCGTTGAATAAGCCAACTTCCTGGAGTCTGTGGTATGACAATCCGCTGTCAAGAGCCAAGTCGGAAATAACAGAGGCGAGGAATTCCGGAGACTCCTCTAGTTGGCAGCCAAAGTGCTCCGCCAATTCGAGGAGCTCATCGTGCGAAAGAGCAAGTAAGTTCTCATTAAGTTCCTCAACGGATACATCGAGTTTCAGCGAGGCAAACTCGGCCAGTGGGAGTCTTCCTTGGAGCCCTAGCACATCGATAGCATTTAAGAATGAGACAAATTTCATGTCAGTGGGACGGATCTCAAGCCAGATCAAAGACGCCAATCTTTGAGTAGTTATGTCGAAGTCATCGCGCATGAAATAAAACGGAAGCCAGGAGGTTTTAATTTCTTTTTTGCATTCTTCCAGCGGCAGCACAGCACATGCCATACAGAAGTGAAGGTAACAATGTAAGAGCATAACAGAGATGGACGGATCTTCAGGACACGTTTTCAACACGTTTGTATAGCTAGAAAACATCAGGGTTTTCCAGTTCGAGAACGATGGATGGTCTGTGAGTGTACGAGGCGATGCAACTATTAGCACCCTCAAGAATAAGAAGATGCAAGCCTGGAGCCGGATGTCTTGCTTCTTGTGATTCATCGTAGAGTTCAAAACACGCAGAATCAATGCAGAAAGTTGTTTCGGGTCGGATTGCATTGTTTTGAGGCATGAATCCCGATTCAAAGTCTCGTATTCATAGGCTGTAATCTGAAGGATCAATTCAAGATGAGAGTTCGTCACATCCGCATGGAAAAAACGCCATGCCACTGTTTGAAAAATCCGGCTCGCAACGAGATCAGACAAACATTCGGCGGATGTGCACTTGCTATGGATCTGAGAGATCAATGACGGGTTGAGTTTCTCTGGTGGGTTCGTGAGCACGTTCTTGAGAAGATCTCGAAGAGTTGGAGATCTCATGATTTTTGTATTATGTCAATTGAAGGGAACTGAAGAGACCAGAAATGTATATGGAAAAAGAATGACACAAAAGTGAAGAGATAAAATTAAAAGAAAAAGTAGTGAAATAGACCGTGGTGGAGATCTCGTATCTGGAGACTGGCCCTATCTTCAACTAGATGAGCATCGCTAGACGCACCAGGCTGGGCACGGTGCGCATATCAGAACATGGTGCGAACTCGTTTGGCACCATTTGAGCGCGAGTGCATGGAGATTAATCCCCGAGTCCGGGGTCGAGGAGGCCTCGTATAAAGGGCGGCTGCACTCGTCACAAACACCCGAGATTGCGTGTTTGTCCTTTTCAGAACGGAGCTTCGAAACCTCCGTCATGAGGTTTTGGGTTTTCTCTGTGACAAAGTCCGTGACGCAAATATGGGGTGGAGAGAGGGGTGAATCTGGTGGTTTCTGATGTGCGCGATCTGGGGCAGGCCCCAATTGTAACAAGGTAGGTTTTTCGAACTGGGGGTGCTTTCTCCACAACTCGTTGTATATTTCAAGTTCAACGTCATTTTTCTGCCGGCTGGTCTCATCGGCATTGTTGTACAAAGCATCGTTCTCTATAGGGTATCCCATATTCCGCAAATGTATTCTAATTTGGTGCATGCGCCCTGTAATCGGACGACACAACACGATGGAATAATCATCTTTTAACGAGTAGTGTACCCGAAAAAACTCGGTAGTGGAGTTTGTGGGCACCTGTGTCTGATTGGACACGTTCACGTACGCGTTCCCAGCGGTGTTCACGGAGAACACGGGGCACGTGTACAGACACGCGTCGTGCTTGAATTTGCCCTTCACCCTGGCCACGTACCATTTTTGAACGTTATCTTTCGCCTGGAAATAACCCATATATTCGCTACTAGTTTTCCGAGACTTGGCGAGAACAATCACGCCCAGCGTTGATTTGTCGAGCCGATGACAGGGCCATACTTGGCACAGGAGATCGTGTGATAGCATCTCACTCACAGTGTTGTACCGGTAGATTCCACCAGGATGTGTGGGCACCCCACCGGGTTTATTTACAATGAGTATGTTGGAATCTTCATACAAAATTTGGATTCCCGAGTCGCTGCGTTTGTATTTTGTGGGATCAGATTCCTGTAGAAGTTGACGAGCAACCATATCTGCACCAGGTGACCATGATCGCGAAGATTGATCCATAATTCCAGTGATGCGGCCCATGATTAAAAGTTTACTTTCATCCTTGATCATTTTGTCGGAATCAATAATACTCGAAGTTTTCGACAGATCTATTTGACCCTGTGCCTCGAAGACGCGTACATTGGGTTCGTGACAGTGCTGAAAATTGTGAATGATATCGTGTCCCTGGAGTGAATGGGTAAACACATCCAGACCTTTAATGTATATGGGACCTCCCGCTTTGCCGTTATTGGAAGAAACATATATGTTGCCCAATTCAACGGCAGAGCGCACCGCTGATTCGGTCTGCCCTAGCTCACTTTGAAGAATTTGTGGAGCCAGCTTTTTCAGCCATCTCTCTTTGAATGGCGTTTTGTATTCATGGTAATAGGGAGATACAGATCTCACGCCGTCGTTGATTTTATACGTGGGCACAGTTCTACGACACCAAGCCATAGTTGTGGAATATCGAAGGACATGTCTGGAGCTGGATCCATATTTGAGATCTGCATGTGAGGCCAATTCCTTGCGATACCTAGTGGAAAGAAATTTGGAGATGATTCCAGACTAGACTGAAATCCCGAGAATAGAGAGGGGGAGTAGAAGAGTGAGTCGTTAAGTTCCTCCAAAAAAGCTGAAAAGTGAATTCAAAGTGACGATCATGTTTAGAATGCAATCATGGCCTGGGATGAAAGAGCTGCAGCGCTGAGTGCGGCCCCAAGTTGTTGCAACTAATAATTAGGGCAAAACATCTTCTGTCAGCCGCACACCAAAGATAAAATTAGCAGTTCATCAAAGAGATGAGATTCGGGGTATAGAACTAAAATCAATTTATAAAGCTCTCATACCTTCCAAAAAATCACCATCTTGACCCTTTGTGGTTTGACCTTCAGCCCCAGAAGCCCTGACAATCCGTCGTGCACTGACCAATACACCTCGCGATCTCTTGGAAAACCTCTCCATCTCTACCAATTCAGCCTGGCTCCTTAGTTGGAAAAGTATACCTAATTCAAAAGTAAATACCATGTTCCGGCTCCAGGCAAGAAACTTGGCCAACTCAGCTTTCTCGCTAGAGCAGGCGGCCGCCACACAGTCCACAAGAATCCTGCCGCTCTGGGCAGCCAAGCAGATTCCTCCTCCAAATGCTCTGGCCAAGAAGCTTCTTGGGTTGAGAAAAAAGGAGACCCGTTTGAAGAAAATGATCACCAGAGACGTCAACAACTTGAAACAGCACAACATGAAGCAAACCACGTTTTCCGTGGACCCCGTGTTGGGTGACTCGCTGGCACAGTTTTTGCAGCGCATGAAGGATGAAATCGCCGAGCCCTCGAATTTGGCATACGGCTATAAACGTGAGGAATTCGAAAAGCTTCTCTACGGAGCCCAGAAAGCCGCGTTGGACAGTAGCATTGGCGGCCAGGCCGTCACCGATAAGATCTGCGAGATCGAGGAGAAGAAGAGACGCGCGTTGTTGACGATCTTGAACATGAAAAACACAAATGCCGCCGACAAGAAGAAATTGGCGATCGACTTTGCACGTAGAGAGTTCCAGAGATTCGATGGCGACACGGGCTCCCCCGAGGTCCAGGCGGCAATCATGACGGTCAAAATCCACTTTGGCTTCGAGCATATTCGTTCCTCTCCTAAGGACAAGTCCCACATCCAGGCCGTGCGTGAATTGGTCCAGCATAGACAGCGTGTGTTGAAATACTTGAAGAAAGACAATCCCGAACAGTACTTTTTCACCATTGCCAAGTTGGGTTTGGCTGACGATGTGGTAACCTCTGAGTTTGCTATGGGAAGACAGTATTTCCAGGACTACAAGGTGTGGGGCGACAAGCAGTTGGTGAAGTTGTCAGAGAAACAACAGAAGAAGCAGCAGAAGTACTTGGACTTGCAGAAGAAGGTCAACGACTACAACAAGCTCGCAAAGCTGAACTATGTGACACTCAACCAGTGATTCACCTGTATATATCTAGATTTGGTGGGGGTTGGCTATTTGCGTATGGCGGCCTTCGTTTAATCTCACAAAGCATAAAATGGCATTTGATTGATGTAGCAATTGCGGAGAATGGAAGGTGTCTTTGGGTGTGCGCATATTCCCATAGTGTGATGTCTGAGTCATTGAAGAGAAGAACTCTTTTTTATCCCCTGTGTGCGATGGAATGAAGTAGGATTTTCGTTTTTATATGAGAAGAACCCATTTCGTGATCGAAGGTTCCAAGAATAATCAATGACAAGGATGGGGCACAGTACATATGAGGTCAAGTTGTACCATCTATTATGATACCTTTTATCTTCCCGGAGTATGATAAAGATCAGTCATCTCATGGATTTGTCATGTAGCATTCTCAGGAAAGGTATCTCTGATGAAAGTTTATCTCAAACTCCAGTGCGGCAGAACATATCTTCTCTCTTTACTATATTGGGGCACTGAAAAACTGCTCGGTGAGCATCTTCAAGTTTTCATCAAAAGCCGACCTCTTCAATTCGTCAACCTCTCCCAGTAGATCCGCTATCAGCAGTTTGACGTTTTCCGTAAGCAAGCTGCTTTCGTGGGCCAAATCTTGCAATTCTCGCTGGAGTTGTTGATTATCTAGGACCAACTGCTGGTAGATCATTGTGAGTTTTTTCTCGGTCTCGACCTTCAGTTCGCCCAAGCCCGCGTTTATGAGGTCCTCGGGTTTTAGTTTATCGACCTCGATTTGTTTTCTACTGTTATCTGTGCGTGCTTGTTGTGCCAGCTGGATGATCTCATCCAACTCGTTGAGTTTCTGCTCGATGCCTCGCTCCATGAAAATGTGCTCGACCTGCTTCACACACGTGTTTTGGAAATAGTCCTGGATTTGTTTTCTGGCGTTTTCGAGGGCGTCGGGCCCGGTTTCGGATCTCGAGATCGTGGGGAAACATTTGTGCACCTGTTCCGAGGTCATCAGCTTTTTGACGGTGTGCTCAACTGCCTTTTTGATGACCTGGTTGAGCCGGTCGTATCGGATTTTCTCGTACTCCATTGTTTCTTTGTATTATGAGTCAAGAGTTAAAGGAAAGGAGAAAATGGGCTGTTGTGTGATATACGGGGGCTTGATTCGTATATCTATTTGTTTTGTTTTTCCGGTGCAGCGCGGTTGGAGTAGTGAGGAGTTGCAACCCAAAAGAGGTTCCAGGTCCCATTCCATTGATCATATCCGGAACTCAACAATAACCGAATTGTGAAAAGGGTTGAGAAAGCTTAAGGGAAAAAGACCCGTTGGAAATGAAAAGATTAGGTCCTGTCATAGCTCGGTTTCGGGTCAACCTGGCAAAAAGAAAATATAACATATCATGTACTGGAAATCAGGGTTTCGCAGTAGACGCGTCTCGCGATGTTAAGGAACATGAATGAAGCAGTGCAAGATATTTAGCAATATAGCAAAGTTGACCAGTCACATGCAAGAGCTTTTTGTAAAAAAGACTCACATGCTAGAAATGATTTCATTTGTGAAAGATCGCAAGTCAAAATATCGAATGCAATCCGGAGGAAAGGAAAGTGCCCATACACAATAGGCTAGGATCTCCATCACTGTCATTCACAAGCGTCTATCGCAATATACTTGCTTTTATCAGACAACAAAGATATTGATCATTACGTTGAAACAAGAAATCCGTCTGTACTTTTCGAAAATAAACAACCTCAAGAGAAAGGGCTTCACAACTGCCGACTCGTAATTCTAATTGCGGCTTGCACAGAGCGTGCGCTCGCCGGGTCTTCGAACCCTCATTAATACTCTCTTTCTGGATACTGCAGCCGTGACTCGCAAGCCTCTCATTAATCTCATCAGTTCTGCGTTCACACTAAGCACCAGGTTTCTTGTGAAATCGCAAAGGACAAACCTAAATAAATAATCCAAACATCACAAACACACACCATGCTGGACCCTCGTTCTCTCATTGCCGAGGCCGACAAGTTGGCGCAGCCGCAGAAAGGCTTCTTCTCCTTTTTGGGTGGCTCATCCACGTATCGCCTCGAAGAGGCCACGGATTTGTACGTGCAGGCGGCAAACCACTACCGACTCAACAAGGACTTTTCGCTGGCGGGTAAGCAGTTTGTCAGGGCGTCGGATTTGCAGAAACAACTCAACAACCATAACGACGTGGCCAACCACCTTATCGAGGCTTACAAATGCTTCAAGTCCGTGTCTGCCCCTGACGCTATCGACGCCTTATCGCAGGCGATCCACATCTTCTTGACCCAAAACGGCCAGTTCAGAAGAGCCGCCAATTTCCAGATGGATTTGGCCGAGTTGTATGAAACCACAGGCGACGCAGCGAACGCCTCCCTGAGCTACGAAAAGGCAGGCGACTACTTCTCGACCGACCACGCCGAAGCCCTTTCCAACAAGGCGTACCTCAAATGTGCCGATTTGAACGCTCTTCTGGGCGAATACGCCAAGGCACGTGACTTGTACGACTCCATCATAAAGAACCTGGTGGGCAACAACTTGACCAAATGGAACTTGAAGGAGTATTTTTTGAAGAGCATCTTGTGCACGTTGTGCCAAGACGACGTTGTGGAGGCACAAAAGAGACTCAACACTTTTGCAGAAGACGAGCCTTCCTGGCCTACTACTAGGGAGTACAAGTTGGTCGAGGATGTGTTGGAGTCCATCCAGAACGGCGACATCCAGGCTTTCTCTGACAAGGTTTACGAGTTTGACCAGTTCAGCAAGTTGGACAAGTTGAAGACCCAGTTGTTGTTGAAGATCAAGAACTCTGTGGTGGAGAAGGATGACGAGGATTTGACGTAATTGATGCTTCTGATCATTTCTTTAATATATACATTTTCATACGAATGCCATTGGTGTTAAACACCTGTGTCCTCGTGTCTAGTTCATTTGGGTCTCTCCAAGATAACTGAGACTCTTTCTACGAAGTCAAAATAATGGTCAATTGTGGGTTCTCCCGAACCTTCTATGATGGCCCATTCAATCTCCTACTTGTGTTCTGAAACGTTATATATATATTTTTTGCATTATGTACATTCAGTATCGTCCGTCTATGCCCTTAAACTCAAACTGGCTTTCCTCCCAAAAACTCACTCCATCTTCTGACCTCAGATGGAATTTCGAAGGACGATGGAATGGTGTCGAAGTTGACCTTCTTGCCGATCTTAACCTTCAAGCACTCGGCGAAAAGCTGAGTGGTGTTTGGCTCGTTAAACAAAGGAATACCAAAATCGATGGCGTTTCTTCTCATCACGTAGTCCTCGTCCAACAAGCTCTCGGCTCTGGCCTTGGCCAAGTTGAACACCGCAGAGATCTGGTGTTTCTGGAAAATCTCTCTCAACGCCCTCTTGTCGGTCTTGGGGAACTCAATCACCTCGACAGACTCGCTGACACTCTTAGACAAGTACTCGGCAACCTCGGGAGAGGCAGCGTAGAAGTTGTAGCCAAGTCCGGAAATCGTCTGTGCAACCTTGGCCAACTTCTCGTTGGTCAAGTCTCCGCCAAACAAAACACCGGATCCTGGGAGAGGCACGTTGAAGTTCATCGTGGATTGGATGGACGTCCAGTAAGCCTCGACCAAGTCGTCACCGAAACAGGCAATCTCACCGGTAGAGGACATCTCCACACCCAAGAATGGGTCTGCACCGGCCAAACGGGTGAACGAGAACTGTGGGACCTTGGTGGCAACACGAGAGTATTTCTGGGACATCAAGTCCACTGGCGCAGGAACGTTTTCACTGAGAAGAGCCTTGGTGGCGACATCGATGAAGTTCGTGCCCAAAACCTTAGACACAAATGGGAATGACCGCGAGGCACGGATGTTACACTCGATGACCTTGAGCTCGGCGTCGTTATCATTCAAAGTGCCCTCCTTGTCGTTCAAGATGACTTGCATATTGAATGGACCGGTGATCTTCCAGGCCTCGGCAACCTTATCGGCAATGACCTTGAGTCTCTGCAAGATAATAGGAGACAAGTTCTGGGGAGGAAGGACCAAGGTGGCGTCTCCGGAATGCACACCGGCGTTCTCCACGTGCTCAGACACAGCGTGGATCAAGACCTCGCCCTTATGGGCCACGGCGTCGATGTCGATTTCCTGGGCACCAGAGATGAACTTGGAGATCACGACGGGGTAGTCACGAGACACCTTCGAGGCGCTGGACAACTTGGACTCCAACTCGTTCTGCGAGTTGATCACCGACATCGCGGCTCCAGACAACACGTAGGATGGTCTCACCAAAACAGGGTATCCGACCTCGTTGGCAAATGCCTCGGCTTCTTGGATGGAGGTCAACTCCTTCCATTGAGGCTGGTCAACACCAATCGAGTCCAAGATCTGCGAGAACTTGTGTCTGTCCTCAGCCTTGTCAATATCTTCAGGGTTGGTTCCCAACACATTGCATCCCTCGTTTTGCAAGGCCAAGGCGATGTTCTGTGGCAACTGGCCACCAAAGGACACAACCACACCCTGTGCAGTCTCCAACTCGTAGATGTCCAACACACGCTCCAAGGAAAGCTCCTCGAAGTACAAGCGGTCAACCTCGTCAAAGTCGGTGGAAACGGTCTCTGGATTGTAGTTGATCATGATGGTCTTGTGGCCGGACTTTCTCAAGGCTCTGGCGGTGGCAACCGCACACCAGTCAAACTCGACGGAAGAGCCGATTCTGTAGACACCGGATCCCAAGACCATGGTTCCGTTCTCGTTGAAGTCGACGTCAGAGGAGGTGGCGTTATAGGTAGTGTACAAGTAGTTGGTGTTGGCAGGGAACTCCGCGGCCAAGGTGTCGATCTTCTTAACAAATGGAGTGATACCAAAAGACTTTCTCACGGCACGCACCTCCAACTCAGTCAGGTTCACGCTCATGGCAATCTGCTTGTCAGAGAATCCGAGCTTCTTGGCTCTGCTCATCAAATCGGTGTTAATGTTGGACAACTTTTCGGCAGCCTCCAACTCACGGTACATGTTCACGATGTTCATCAACTTGTACAAGAACCACTTGTCGATCTTGGTGAGATCGTGCACCTGGTCAACAGTGTAGTTCTCGTGAAGTAACGCCTGGCCCACGGCCAACCATCTTCTGTCGGTGGGGTTGGCCAAGGTCTCGTCCAAGTTCTCAAAGTGGTCACCCTGGAAACCCACGTAAGATGGGTCCACTTGTCTGATAGCCTTCTGGAAAGACTCCTCGAAGTTACGGCCAATGGCCATGACCTCTCCGACAGACTTCATTGCAGAGCCGATGTCTCTCTTCACGTGCTGGAACTTCGACAAGTCCCATCTGGGGATCTTCGTCACCATGTAGTCCAAGGAAGGCTCGAAACCTGCAGTGGTGGTCTTGGTGACTGGGTTGGGCAATTCAGGCAATGTGTGGCCCAACGCAATCTTCGCGGCGGTGTACGCCAATGGGTATCCAGTAGCTTTAGAGGCCAAGGCAGAAGAACGAGATAAACGGGCATTCACTTCAATAACACGGTAGTCCAATCCATCAGGTTGCAAAGCGTACTGCACGTTACACTCTCCGACAACACCCAAATGACGGATGATCTTGATGGCAGCGGATCTCAACATGTGGTACTCCTCGTCAGACAAGGTTTGCGAGGGCGCAACAACAATCGAGTCACCGGTGTGGATTCCCAAGGGGTCGAAGTTCTCCATGTTACAGACAGTGATACAGTTTCCGACACGGTCACGCACGACCTCGTACTCGACCTCCTTCCAGCCCTTCAAGGACTTCTCCACAAGGATTTGTGGGGCCAAGGACAAAGAGCGAGAGGATAAGTCACGGAGTTCATCCTTGTTTGCGGCAAAACCAGAACCAAGGCCTCCCAACGAGTAGGCGGAACGAACAATGATAGGATATCCAATGCTCTCGGCGGCAGCCAAGGCATCGTCCACAGTATCAACAGCAATCGACTCGGCAATAGGAATATCAATTTCTTTCAAAGCCTGAGCGAAAAGATCACGGTCCTCCGAAGTTTCCAAAGTCTTGATGGGCGTGCCCAAGACCTTGATTCCATAACGGTCGAAGACACCCATCTTGTCCAACTTGACACCGACGTTCAAGCCTGTCTGTCCACCGAAAGTTAACAAGATTCCATCGGGCTTCTCTCTCTCGATAATGTATGTAATGTATTCAGGCGTCACCGGCAAGTAATAGATCTCGTCGGCCAACTGGTGTGATGTCTGGTTCGTGGCGATGTTCGGGTTGATCAAAATCGACTTTTTGTTTGCTTCCTTCAACGCCTTAATTGCCTGGGATCCAGAGTAATCGAACTCTCCAGCCTGTCCAATAGACAAACCTCCAGACCCAATCACCAAAACCTTCGACACATCCACCAACGAGTGGTCGTGGTTGGGAAGCGTTTTCAAATACTCTCCTCCTTGATATACAGGTTCGGCGTTTTGTAAACGAATACCGGTGGAGAAGGTTCTGAAGCTTCCGGCAATTGAGGCCAGTCTAATGAATTTGGCCAGTAGCGTGGTCAATTTCGCCAGCCCCAATTTTCTGGGTGCTGCCCTGATACTTCCCAAAAGCATTCTTAATGAGTTTCAGCAAGTGGTGTGTGGTAGCAAAATATAATGTGTGAAATGAAAAATGAAGAGGAAAAAAAAAGAAGAGGAGGAGGGAATTTTCAGAGGCTATATACGATGCCAGCTATCAGAAAAAACTTCGCCCAATGCGGTAATGACTCAGCGCTAGCCGCGATTTGAGATCAGCAGAGGTTACCCGGACGAGGATTTGGCTTGTGGGAATGGAGAAGAGAGAACATTTTACAAAGATGTTTCGAAATATTGATAGTGAAACAGTCTTTCAAAATTCTTGGCTTCTTTCAATTGATTGACAGCTCGAAAGACTCATCATATGTGTATGAGCGTTGTACTCTTCTTCTCTCGATCGATCGATCAACCAGATTGACAAATCGGAGTTGGTACGGAACTGCATATACGGGTCTGCACCTAGCCAATGAGTACAACACAGTAGGCTTTGCTGGGGCTGCACAAAAGTGACGTCTTTACCTCTGGCCTTTGGTTCAGTTCGCTCAAAGTAATGGGATGTTCATTTTCTACCCGAAATTTGTCAGGGGGTGTAAATATAAATGACAAAGACATCTCGTGTCACGTATTGCACTACACTATGCCTTACCTTGCAGTCATTGACGTGGTGCACTGGGAAACTCATACTCCTGCAGTTCGACAAGATTGCAAACGTTTCTGGATATTTCCCTCTACTGTCTCTTTTTGAGGAGAGATAGATGTTTAATTGATTTGTTTTTTACCGAGCGTAGCGAGTGATGTCTTCCTCCGATTGCTCGGCTTTTGCTTGCCATAATTAGAGACATCATCATCAAAACCAACAGACATGCATCAGGAATAGGGGTGTTTTATTCCCATATCAGCCCAAGTGAATCATATAATGTTCCATTCCTACAGCTATTCTACCTTTACAGGTCTACCGAAGCCAAGAGCTTAAATCCTACACGGGGTAACGCGTGTCACGTGACTGCACATCCAAAGTACTCAATTGTCTCGTGCTGAGACTCAGCATATCAGTACAATCATGGCCGAGGACAGACTCGCGCGAGAGTCCGATGTGATCGTCTCTACCAATATCACGCTGTATGCCGAGTACAAGGGCTTCTTTATGTATGTTCTCTCGGCAGTAGCTCTCACGATGTTTTGCGTGTGGATCTTGGCACCCCACTCCGTCCTTCTCTCTCTAGGGATCTCATATTACCCGTCTAAGTATTGGGCCCAGGCAATCCCAATGTACTTTCTAATGTTGATGCTTTATCTGTACGTGCTGGTCACGCTTTACAACAACGAGGTGCAGACATTGAAGCTTGATGACTTGCGTGTCTTTACAGACGAGCACTCGGTGTCTCCGGAAGATCCTGTAGACTGGCTCTGGAAGGCACCCAGCGGAGTCTGGGATCTCCCGATCGGGCTTGTCAGTGAGGTGCTTTATGGAGAAGGCGAAGACAAAATTCGCTACGGAGATAGTCCAGAAGAGAGTGCTGGCGATGAGCTGAATGCGAGTTGAGTGTGTTTGTCACCCATGGGTTGAGATTGTGGGTTCTTGGAAAAGATCAAATTTGAGCCTCACTGTGCTATACCATATACTAGTATGTGCTCTCATATACGGGTGCTTCTGATCAAAAAGTGTCCTCGATGTATGCTGCTCATAGTTTTCATCATATCTCAGATCTGAATGAATTCTCGAGCAAGAATATGGTCATTCATAGTTCACTCATCTTGTCTTCGGGACTGGCTGTTCAAATCTGTACCTTTTATACCGGGGACTGTGTTCGTTAGGCGTTATCAGAGCGACTTGGCTTTCACGGAGAGGTTCGTCATTGGGACATTCAGGTAGATAGACAGGCGGGCGTTGATGTTTTCTTTTTCAAGAGACTGTGCATTGTGCTTGCTTTTGATATGAAAGTTTCATAATCGTGATTTGATAATTCATAAGAACGCGCCCTGTACACTTTTTACAAGATTTTGGGCTACAGTTATCGAGTTGCGGATATCTACATTGCGAAACGGATTAAGTTGTAAACAAAATAAATCTTTATTGGAAGACGGACTGAGTGTATAAATGACTCAAAGAATCCGCCTCTATGCTATATATGAGATACCACTTGATTGCCTGGGTAATGAAACCCTAAATTGGACAACAACGCAACACCAACCCTAAACACCGTAGGTGCTTTGAAGGAACCCTCTAGTCTCGGTATCAATCAGGGACATGATTTGGCTGTCCCAAGCGGACCCCACAACTTCTTTGTAGCTCATGAGAGTCTGGAAGAATAACTCTTTAAGTTTTTCCAGTGGCTCAAAGTAGTTACCCATGCAGTTGATGAACAACGCCAAGTTTTTACGGCCCTCAGGGCTGGCCAATCCACCCAAACCAGCATCTGGGTTCACCTTGAGCGTCTCGATCATGCCTATGAACCCCGTCTCCTTCTCCTCGTTCTCTTGGACATACATCATCTGAGTACACCATGAATACATGAATTGAGGCAACTGGGATGAAATGTAAGAAGCGCCCCCTGCGGCTCCCATGCGGCCCAAACAGATTGCGGCGTTTTCCAAAACAGTTTGCTGTGTGTTCGTCCAACTGAGTAGCCTCACTAATAAGTTCACGATATTAGGGATGTGTTTCTTGATTGAATCGGGATTTGCCTTGATGGCGATTTCGCCAAAAGACCAGATGGCGTTGTTGGTGACGGGATATGTGTGGTAGGAATAATTGTTGATTTCGTTGCCGACGCACGTAACGATTTGGTCCATATAAGGCACGATGGTAGCTTCGCATGCAAAGATCGCCAAGTCACCCAACAACGCGTAAGCCAGTTGTCTCACGTCCTCCTCGTGATCCTCGAGACAACTGAGAACGGGTTCCATGACGTTGGCGCCGTGTTGCTTCATCATGTCGACCGAGTGCTCCTTGAATCCCTGTACCAAACCATCGATCAAATCAAGAGATGCCACCATGAAATCTTTCTCTGGTGCCTCGATGAGCGGGTCTGTATGTACTTCCTGATTGAGCTGGATGGCGTTTGTCAATATCTTCAATGCCCTCTCGTAGACTGGCATAGCGTAAGGGGCGAACGACTCGCCCATTGTCGCAGCAACAACAGACATGCACTCCAACAAAGGCCACAAGTCCGTATTGTCATCTTCTATCAGCTGCCAATTTTCTAACAAAGGGGGCAATAAAACGTTGGCATGCTCGGGCGACAGGCCAAATACATCGGGGCCTATTCTCTCAACGAAGGTAGAAACACAGTCATAAAGAACAAGCAAGTTCTTCCGCTGGTATGTGGCAAAGCACTTTGCGAAATGCTCCAAGAGAGGGCCTACGTAATACTGGATCAACTCGATCTCCGCCGCTTCGACAAACAGCGAAAGTGACGAGCACGCGGCAAGCTGCACGAGTTTCTTAGGATCTAGCGTCAACAGCACCACGGCTTCGAATGTGTGCTGGAAGTAAGAGGCGTACTGGCCTCCCTCGTGGGCCTCGTCGCAGATCCAGGAAGCGTACCGAGATAGCGTCCAGCAAGAGATCTGGCGCACTCTTGGTTCGGGATCTTTCATCCTGTCGACCAAAAACGGAACAAGCGTGGGCAACTTGTCGCTCGCAAGCTCGATGCAGCTCTTGGAAATCGCACCAAACGCCAAGATCGCCGCTTCTCGAACAGGCCATTCTGTAGAGATAATGCGTTCCTGCAAAATGGGGAGGGTGATCTCGATGACGTCGCGGGGATGGTTGAGCGAGATCGCATCGAGTGTGGCCGCCGAGCAGCGTCTCAAGTTCCACAGATCGAGGTCGTCATCTTCGTCATCAGAGTCAGAATCATCGTCGTTTCCGTCGGAGTCCGACTCATCCGAATAGTCAGGGTGTGCAGCTTTGTTGATCGCTCCCTTCGTCTTGCCTGCAGAATGCAACTCCTTGCTTTTCACCATGTTGGGCCTTACATCCTCCTGTTTATCAGCGGCTTGTGCGTTGTCGCGCTCGTCCAAAATCTCGATCAAAACGATCTGTTCATCCGAGTACACCATCTTCTCCAATAGTGCAGGAAGCACGGCCTTGAGCTGGGCCTGGAAAAGCGGCTTGTACGCTTCGTCGGGTCTTTCAGAAAGCGCAAGCAAGAACTCGCACGCCTCGATCGCCACACCCTCGTCGGTGTCCCGCATCAGGTGTGTGCAATAGGAGACTACGCCCTCGAGGTGCGGCATGAGCTTATCGGGTCTCGTCTCCATGATGTTGAGAAACGCCGTACATACGTTTTTCCGAACCGCGGCGCTGGTGTCGCCGGCCATGCCGAACAACGTCTGTAAGTACCTGTCCAAAAACACAAGCACCAGCTGGGATTTCAAGGGGATCAACTGGTTGAGGCAGTGCACGACGGATGCCCGCATTTTCGGCGTCGCCTGTGGAGATGCAGCGAGCTCGAGAAGCCGTGCGGTGATGTGGTCCAAAGGCCGCTCGCCTTGGAACTCTCTGTCCAAAGAAATAGCACTATCTTCACAAATCTTGGCCAACGTCAGCACCGCGGCCTCCTTAGACTCTGTGGATGCATCGGCAGACTCTGGTACCAACAAGAGCTGCGCTAGAAGCTCGGGCCAGCCTTCCATGCCTTGAGAAGCAAACAAGGACGTGATCACGTTTCCTGTGATGTTCCGTACCATTGCCTCAGGCAGCATTAAACCGACCATGACATGGGCCTTGAGAAAGTCACGTGGCCGCTGCTTATCCTTCAACACGGAGTTCTTCAAGTTGATTCCTGCAGCGGCACGCACGTCGGGCGTGGCGTCGACATCGTGGAGCAAGATCTGGCAGAGGTAGTTTTCAAACTCAGGCTGCGTCTTGGCGTGGGTGAGAAACTCAAGTGCCGCGGTTCTCTCGGTATAGTTGGACGAGAGCGTGGCCTTGAAGATCTTGCGGAGCTCTGCGAGCTGTTGTGGATCGGCCTGCCACATTGTGGATTCCATGGTGGTGGATATATAATTTATGTATTGGGCGTTCTTTTCGTTTTAGGTGGAGCGCTTAATGCTTTGGTGTATCTTTTTTTTTTTTTAGATTTGCTCGCAGTGATGATCTTCGCGGTGCTGGAAGTTGGAACCATCTGTGGCTGCGACAGCGTTGATATACGTGTGGGGGAAAGGGAATCGGCTTGGTTGTAATTGATTTTTTTTTCTTGGTCAACAAGATTATTCAAAGAGTCATCGGGAATGGCAAAGATTCGAAAATATGGACTCTGTGATGTGTAGATTGTTGCGGGAGATGAGCTCCGCGTACTGAACACTGAAATACTGACACGTCTCTTGTGTGAAGTCTCCTCTAAGTATGCACGTCACAAATATCTCAATCTTTCCCTGGAGTAATCAGTTTTCCACTGAACAACTTCCTTAGATTCAATGAATTACCGGGAATGATTTACGAGTTCAAGGGTGGTGTGAGTTGGAGGCGAGTGCATCAGAGGTGCTCACCCTCGCCAACTGTACCATTGCATCACATCTTCCAGTCACGGAATTGCTATTATTTTTCCCAGCTTTCCATTATTTTTTTCCATACATAGAAGTAGTTTCGTGCTGTTTGCTCAAATTTATTTATACTCCATCTGGCTCTTATCTCACAATCGGTATGGGTTTTGTTTTTTTGATGTCTTCTGTTTTATTCTTCAACCGGGGTCCTTTAAAACTGTGTAAATATACCATCTGTGAAAACTTGTTGGAGAGCATTCCTCAAAATGCACTTTAAAATTCAAACTTGTCAAGAATATTAATGAATTTCTATCCATATATTTTTTAAGTATAATTAAAGCTTTAGAATTTGTCCTTTGCTCGTAAACGAATAAATTGCAAGATTTAGAGGCAATATCAATTTTCATTGTTCTCAACGTTGTTGATTCCCACCAAAAGCTCATACATACATAATTTTTTATTTTGGAAGTGTTCAAGAAATTTGAAGAGCGTTTACGTTGTGTTTCATACATATGCTTAACGGGTATAACGTATCTTCCCTTCTCTCAGGATATGCAATTTATGATATACACGATGATGCGATCTTCACAGATCAAAGAATGATCACGCGTGGGCCAGATCGGCTACGATCTGATGTTTCTATAAAATGTGTTCTAGCTCTGCGAGCCTCTCGGTGAGCTCATCGAGCTGACCAAGGATGGGCATGAACATGTCATGAACTGGTTTCTTCCGTCTCTTCTCTACCACTGGAGCGGGCTTTTTCGGCGAGCCCGACACGCAGTTCAACGAGTTGACGCTCGTGAGAGGCGTGTTTAGCTCCTCTACCAGGAGTGATTTTCTGGAATCCTGGTCGTCCAGGGCCTCGTTATCTTCATATGCGCTTGCTTTTTGATCGGTTGACGCGCGAACCCGCCTTCTGGACTCATCCGAAGAGAGGGACTCATACTCGCTGCCATCGCTATATTCTCCAGACCGTGTCAGCAGCTTGAGCGATGTGCCAAAAGTTGGCTCTCGACTCATGTTTGTGGTTTGGCCGTCGGGACCCTCCAATCCTATGGTGACTACATTGAGGCGATCGAGAATCACAGATCTCCGGAAATTGTTCTCATCCTCATCATCCTCTTGGTTTATCGGACTGGACGTGGATGGAAATTGAGTTACTGGAGGAGGGGTGTCTGGAGAAAAGGACCCGATGGAGGTGTTATCTTCAGAAATCAACATTCTCGGCTGGGCGAAGTCGCCGAGGTTCGATGCGAGAAGCAGGGTGTTTGAGCGAGGCTTGCGGATCTGCAATGGTGCTTCTGCCGGATAAACGTCGCTCAAAACCTCCGAGTGTTTTTCCGTATCGTGCATATCGTGGAAATCTTCCCGAGAAACGTCTTCGTGTCCCACAGAATAGTAGTTGTCTGAAAAGTCGATGACACTGTCGGAGTAGGAGTCCTCGTCGTCGAGATGAATGTCTCCCAAGTTCTCAAACGTAACCAGCTTGTTGCCTTCCTTATAGGCGCCGGCCTTCTTGAGTATGGAATTAGATCGTTGTAGCTGTCTGACTTCTGTAGTGCCCTGGTTCGGCCGCACAGGACTGACCTCTTGAGGCACGATTTGACTAACCGGCGAGCTGGTTTCCACGATACTCTCCACGAGAGACGTTGTGCTCGTGATGCCCAGTTGCGGCAATGTTTCTCGAGAGAACCTCTCGAGCTCTTCGTTCTTGAAACAGTTGAGTCTGGCCAAGCGTTCGCCGTGAGTCTCCAAACATTCCGCAGGCACAAACCCGATCTTGCCGTCCTCCTCGTCGGTCTCGATTTCCTCCTGAGAGCCTCGGTCATGCCATAGTAGCTGTCTCTCGGGCTTGCTCAATTTCCGGATGAGCCACCAGTAGTTATCCAGGTCGTTGAGGAGATACACAGGCTCGTTGCGGTGGAGCGTGCAATGCAGAGGATCGGGTCCCAGGAAGTCGAATAGTCCATACAACTTGTTGGGATCTAGTTCCCTAGGGGGCAGCCGTGGCGGCAGAGGGGGTAGGAGCATGTCGTCGTCACTGTCGCCGAGACTGTCATCGGAATGCTGGGGCTCGTCAAAGTCGTCGTCGCTGTCGAAGTTCTCGTCGAAGTAGTCGGCATAATCGTCGGACCCATAGTGGCTCGATGCGTCCTCGGCTTCTGCAGAGGCCACACGAGGGCTGAGAGAAGGCGGGCTTTCGAGATTAACGATTTCTACGCCACTTTCGAGATTATTATTACTGTTCTGCCGGAGATCATTTCGAAGCAGCGAAGTGCCGACCTCTTCAGGTTTAGACTCTGTGGCTGAAGACCTTCCTTGCGACGGCGAGTATTCCCGGCCAAAAGTTGTGGTGTAGTTCTGCTGGCGGTCGGAAAACACGCGGTCCGCGTCGAAGTCGGACTTGTTGTCCTTGATGTATTGGAGCACCGACAGCCGGATGTTTTTGCGTGCTAGGCCCGAATGGGTCGGGTCCTGCACCACCAGGCCATGTGATTGCGCCGTGTATGTCAGTGACGACGACAGACCGAGCGAGAGCTTACGCTCGAGGTCATGGAGAAGCTGGTTTGTGCTCTCCAACTTGTCTGGGTCCATTCTGTGAGTGCAAACACGGAAGGTTGGAATGTCTATGCGTTACGGCAGATGAAAGCTATTCAACGATGGAATCCAGAGAAAAAAGGTATGGGTATTTAGTAGAATAGTGCCAGCGAAGTCTTAAAATAAGCCAGATATATCGAAAAGTCCAGACTTTAGTATTGGCGGGCTGGTATGTGGATGCTTTTGGCTTTGGTTTGGCGAAAGGTCTTTTTTCTGTTTCGCTCCAGTCTAGTCTTGTAGAAAAGCGTGAGGCTGCGGGGCCATTGCTGCGAGCCCGGTTCCATCCCGGCATTCGCGAATACGTGGGATTTAGTAATCTTTTCTAAAAGAGCAAATTGGAAACATTATAGATGAAGCTATTTATAGAAAGATTGCTTATCTGATATTGTATATAGATTCTTTGTAATATGAAACATTTATGATTATCATTGAACTTATATTGGATTGGCTTGTGTCTTTTTCATCTTGCAATCCGTCGCGTGCTCTTCATTCTCGGAATCGTGGCGGCCCCGGTCCTGCGTGTGTCCCCCTGTCATCCCCCCTTTTTTTTCTTATTCGAAGGAGTACAGGATGACGTATATTCATGTCCGAAAATTTCAATCATTCGTTTTACCATTATTCAACTTCTAGCAATAGGCACTTCTTTGACCTGAAACATATCTGAGACACGGAAGTATACCGGTGTGTGACCTTTGTTTGAGGGCCGAATGTTTAGCACCACGACGCGTATTTTAGGCGGATGCTAATTTAAGCGGCGCGATGCCCGGAACTTTTGCGGGCCGATCTGCGTAGAAGATACATTATGAGGCGCACATCTAATATAATTGTGTATACCACATGAGAGATCGATGTGTTCTGAGACCATTAATATTCAATAATCAGGCTATGTTTTCGTATGTTCCTGGTAGTGACGCGTGGCCGAGACTCGTGTATTGTAGACGATGAGCCCGTGTTCCTTTCCGGCGCAGGACTTAGGAGCTGCCGCATTAGTACGAACAAAGGCGTCACACCCTAGAATTGGAACTCCGGGTGCCTGCATTAGTCATGTCTTTATTCGTCCCTCGTGTATCCGGCCCCTTTATTGAGTTTATATGCTGTAGGTCTGGAATCGATGTATTCTTCATTACGTGTGTCGTCGTTCGATAATCTACGAAAAATACGACCACCACGCAAATACCATCATGGGGGATATCAGAAAAGGGTGAGCACAAAATGGGCGATTCTCGAGAGATTCGCTGTGATTGCTGGTGATGAACTTAAATGTGAGAGTCACGAGTGGATCTCCTGTGAAGATGTTTAAACTTTAGTTCAGAAGACTCGCACAACCACTTGCGCAATCAGTTCACATACAAAACAAATCATTCCATCAATTCGGCCTCTGCGGCGCGCTCAGACTCGGAACTCAGCGCGTGCTCCTTCCTCATCTCATAGAGTCTGATCTTCTTGCGTATTCTCTTGATCTGCCATTTGATGGGGATGAAGGGTAAGTATCCGTTGCGTTCCTCCACCATGCGAACACGCAACCAGGCGGACACAAAGAGCCAGTAGCCGATGTACGAGAAAACGCTACCGTATGTAGCAGTGTTGGTCCAACCGAAAATGGCATTTGCCACCATCCACCAGCCGTCTCTCAACCCGTTACAGCAGTTCACGTGCCAGATCGTGTTAGCAATATCGTATGAGCCGGGACCGCTTCCTGTTTCGGAAACATCCAACCCGCCACAGAGCCGCACGTATTTCTCCAACTCGAGAAACCACACGCCTCTGCTCAAAAGCCCAGCGCTGACTACATAGAGAAAGCACGTAGAACAGATCAAGAAGTACTGGAGAGACAATTTGTTGCCTCCCTTGTAGAGCGAGATTCCGATGGCGGATCCCAAAAGCACACCAGCAAGGGCCGCTAAAGGCAATGAGGAAGGCGGCTGCGACATGCCGATTCCACCCATGAACACAACGGCCTCCAAACCTTCTCTTAATGTTGTGACGAAAGGGAGAATGGCCAAGAAGTACTTTTCACTGAATTTCTCCTTGGCAACGGTCTTCTTGTGGCCACTAAGGAGAGCAGTGGTGGATTCATTATCACTTTCTATGGCAGTGAGCTTATTAGTTTGAGACTCGTCGTTTTGATCGTGCTGGTACGCGTCACCCAACTTGATCCACCACTTGATTTTCATCACCTTGTTAATTCTCAAAAGACCCACGCCCATGATGGTGATTATGACGCTAGATAAGAGACAGAAAAGACCCTCCCAGAGTCTCTCGGCATACGACCACAAGTTTGTCTCGATGAGGTAGAAACAGAGCACAAAGATAAGACCTATAACTAAGCATATGAGCAAACCTAAACTGGCACCAAGCCAGACCTGGAGCCGGAGCCCTTGGTTGACCTTACGGATGTGGTTGGCATTTGCAGAGTCGCCTTCAGGGTCTTTCTTCTTGATGAATGAGAGAAGCACGGAAATGATGATGGCCGTCTCCAACGTCTCACGGAGAATGATAAAGAAAATCTGGATCGAAAAGTATCGAGCCACGTCCAACATGGTGCGTGGTTAATTGACTATATTTGAGTATAAGGCAAAGCTGCGAGATGGCGAAATTTCAGTCAACTCGCTCTCCAAAGAACCCGCGCACTTTAGTGTGGGGCGACAATCTCGGATTTGTATGAAATTATCAATGCGTACCGGCCAATTTTCATGTCCTTAACAACTATCTACGATTTCTATTCAATTATTTTTCTGGTTCGTAGGTTGGAAAAGGCTCAGACCCATTTTTCCTGATTTGAAGGTATAACTCATGACGTTATTATGTTACTGTATTGCCTTGTATTACTTAAACCGTCTGCGAAACGATGTTTCCTTTAGCATAGACGCTCCTATTATTTGTTCGCCCACAATTTCCTGTCGATTTTCCATTTCATATCCGATGATTCCCAATTTATTGTGTCCCATATTTCAAGCCTTATCTCAAGTCCAATACTCGATGAAACTTTAGGTGATTTTCGAGTACACCGCTTTAAGGCGCTCGTACTTTGCAGCCATCAACGTCGATACTTGACTCATTGACCCACTATCAAATGCTTCGTAAAATGCTGCAAATGCACCTCGCTGTCGCCTACTCTGAACGCTGCGGACTCCGCGTGGAATGTCGTACATGAAGTGATGAAATTTCGCGTTCTCACCGTCGACATCATCTTCGCTTTCGAGCACGTCCGCCATTTGACCCAACTCCTTCTCGAGTCTTAACAATTTGTAGTTCGTGACCTTAAACTTGGCGTACACGTGCACCTTTCGAATCATTCTATACCAAGGGTAATCTGTAGTCCACAAGTTTTCGACTTCCTTATTATACTTGTCAAATGTGTGACCTTGCTTCACTGCTAAATCAAAAAGCCCTTCTAATTGCTGCAAGATTTCCAGAAACTTCACGGGTCCAGCCCACTCGTCCCTGGCTTCCTGTGTGTCATAGTATAACAATGTCTTTTTCAAAGACTCAAGAGAAATAGTTCGGTTTGACCACTTTTCGATCTTTCTCTGATTTGCTTCTTTCATGTCTTGGAAATATTCTTGAGCTTTGAGGAAGTATTGCTCCAAACGACTATCCACAACCTCGTGTTCACCAAGGGAAAGGATGAAGAGACCCAAGATTCTTACCATCAGCGCATGCAAATCAAGGTTCGGATCTAACTCTTCTGTCAACCACTTGAGCGAGTAGGTTTCTGACTCTGGTACATACGTCGTATCGTTGTACCTAGAACTGGGTCTGAACTTGAAGTTTACCACGGGAGTGTCCGCTTGGAGCTGAAAAGTTCCAGAATCCTTTCCAGCAAGAGTGTGGCCCAACTTATTATTAATGAACCCACCATCTTGTTTTGTCCAGAACCGAAGAAAAGAGATCTCAGGCTCAGTCTCATCATCATCTTTGTATCCATCATTATCATTCCCAGAATCCTCTTTTACCACGACAGACCCAGCAATAGAGTCCTTGAGAAGACGCTTATAGTACGGCGAGTTTTTGGGGAACGAAACATACTCCGCAACATTTCGCAAAACGTGATTGAACAATGGATTAGAGTCAACCGTAAACTGGCTTCCTGTGACCACATCAGAATCTAGATTAATGTAAGCAAGAGTTGGTAGGTTTTTGGGAAATACCTCATTATCTTTCAAATTCTCCAAAGATCCCAAGGCACCAGCACGGGATGCATCCCACGATACAAACCTAATAGGTCTGAGAGGCTTCCAGCCCATGCTCTGCAAATGGCCGAGTCTTTTCATGGTTTCCAACATGATTGCATGGCCACTCGAAGGATTCGAGGATGTGAGAACATCACGGGACGCGCCAATGACAATCTCGCCGTCATTGAGGACTCCTTCCATGGAACCTACAATATTTGTCGCGCGTGCCTGGCCCAGAGAAAACTCAGACGTCAATTCAAGTTCAAGCGACTCATCGGAGCTGTTAGGGCTGTAATTCCAATTCGCAAACTCGGCTGGAGGTTGTGTTAGGGTCTGTAAGATCGGGTGTATGCTCCTGAAGCTCACGGGAAGGCGGAACTTCTGTTCTGGGACCAGAATAGGCTTGTAATCTCTTGAGATTGCGCCTTCGAGCTCCTTTTCACCGAAAACAACCGTGCCTACGCAACCAGCATCCTCAGCAAGCTTGATCTTATCTTCTAGAGCGATCTCAGACATAAGCTTGTGCGAGATAATTGCGATTTTTCCATGGAGCAGTACAGATTGCTCCCGAAGAAGTTGAAAATCACGCAAGGTTCCAGCGTTGCAGTATACGTAGTTTGCTCTGACAGTCCCATTTTTCCCATACAAGTAGTATGCGGGCGTATCCGAATCCGGCTCGTGGAGCTTGGCTGAATATAGAACCCGGGAAGAGGTCCCATCCACAAGTTGGAGAAGCAGTGAAAACGGCGACTGAAGCTTTTCCAGGATGGGGTAAGTATGCGAGGAGGTCAGAAATTTCATCGACCGCATCTTTGACTCGATGAAGTTAGTCATTTCAGAAGCACCGTCAAAGCCAGAGGAGACCGCCACGGGCAGATTTCGACTGTTTATGGCGGATAGCTGCTTAAGCCATGTGAGCAAGTTCTGCTCAACAGTTTTGCCATCAGGGCCAGGGACGCCGATATCCAGCTGGACCAAAAAGATACGCTGAACATCGGTGCGGGTAAAGTGCAACGCGTGCCATCGGCGGAAGTCTCTGCTGGGCGAAGTTCGGGGCAAAAAGGAGAGCTGGAGCGTGATTATAGCAGCCACGCCTAGGATACAAAACCACCAGAACCGTCTTCGAAAGAAGCTCCTTATAGCGCGCAGCTCAAGCGTATATTTGGAGGGGGTATCATCAAACGCGGTTTGGTCAAAAGCGGTCTGGTCATCTGCATCCGCCAGCTGTGGAGTTAGCAAAGGGCTGACTTCCAGAGCCATGATGCGATAAGAAGCCGGAATATAATATCCCTAGAAGAGGTAGAATCCTGCGAGGGCTACCTCAAAAATGCTAAACAGTTTGAGTCGGGAGAGACACTCTATTTCGCAAATATAATAACACACTCCTATTGTAAAGAATCGGGGATGGCGCAGAGTATTAGTATGGTAATATTCTTTTTGTCTTAAACGATAAGGTAGAGTGCAGGCGGAGCCGGAGGCGGCCTGTTGATCTCACGATAGTGCGGCGCAGGGGTTGGAAAAGTTTAAAAAGGAGGCACAAGTAAAGGAGAGGGTATACTAGATATAAATGAAAGAGCTGTGATTTCAACACTTTAGATCGAGACCGAATTGTTGAATGAGAAGGTGCTAAGTAATTTTGTACCTGTTCTTTATCTGAATCACCAGAGTCCTTCGGGTTGGCGTTACTCCGGCTATTCCAGAAAAAATGAGCCTGCATATCAAACTCGGGCGTCGGCTGTTTTAGCACGCCAGCGGAGTAAAGCCAGAGAGATATTTTTGTCACAAAATCCAACGATTTAAAAGCCACAAGGAAAGAAAAAAAGGACTGACCACAGAGCCAATGAAGACTTAAAATGATTTTATATTGATTTGGTGCACACTTTCTTGACACTGTAGTCGAATGTCGCGTTCGTTTGGAGCTGGCTTCAAGCACTCAGTCACTTTTGTTGTGAGCAGTGAAAAAATAGTAGTTAAAACACGAAGATAAAAACAGCCGCTTCATCGTATCTTTTGCGGGTGAACTAAAGTAGCAACATGAAGGCTCAAGACACATGGTAAGGGAAAATTGATTATGAATAGCAGGAGATACTGAATTAGTTGTGCTAAAATTGGGTGAGATCGCGCTGCAACATTCTTGTTCGGGAACAAGTGTGAGGGATCACACGTGAGCTAGCCAGCAACGGAAAGTTCCTTTGGAGTGCGTGGCAGTGTTAAGCTTGCCAAGATAGTCTCTTACTTCTCGAAATAGGAAATGCTTTAATTAGCACATGCCACTCATAATTTTGTGGTAAACTGGAGGTCTTTGCACCACACTCCAGCCCGGAGCCACATTAAGCATAACGAAATCAGCGAAAATATGTGACGCGTTTTTCCTCCTACAAATATGTGGCTATTCTTAGCCACTTTCTTTCTGCCATCGCCTGGGGTTTTGATAGTTCAGAAAAAAGAATAAAAACCCTCGGCTTGCGTACATTTTGAGGAAGGTGAGCCCTGGGCTCGCTTCCTTAGGCAGCAGCAGAAAGCGAGGTGGGGTGAGAAATTCGTAATTACTTGCTGATAAGCGTGTCGAAAGACTCTTTTTCTTTTTTCTTTGATTTTAAATCTTATAGCACATTCTTTTTGTGTCTCGTGTAGGAGCAAAATGATTTACCTCTTTACCATTCTGAAATTATGTACCTACCTCTGAAAATATATCAGGTGGACTTTGGTGCTTTTCTCCGAGCCTTCTGCACAGTGCCGACCAAAGAACAATGCCGCGCTATCGCCGACGTTATCGGGGATCGAACAGGCAGGCCCACAATGGCCTTTGTGCAGGTCGAAAGGTATTCGCCAGGGCACATGCGAGATTAATGGATCTCGGAAATTATATCTTGACTGCTCTCTGCCATTCTCCAGATCCCCCCTGTTTTTCCCTTATTTCTTTGTCCTGACTGAGAATAGTCCGGCAGATCTAGAAGAATACTTTCTCGAATCTCATCTCTTTGAATTTGATTCATTGAGTACTAATCACAGAGCCAGTTTTTCCGGTCCATCTCAGGTGCTTTTTGAACCAGGCTTCCGATTCCGCACCAACGCTATTCGGCAACAGTTTTCTCATCAATCTCATCAACTACTTTTTCACACCGACGAACGATTGTGAATCGCCAATTCTTGGAATCCAAAGCAAATCTTTAATTATCTCACAGTACTTTTTCAAAAACTTTTTTGCTGTCTGCCAGCCCACAGATTCGAAGCTTACCCCAAAAGCAAGTTGCTGCCACAGTTGTTCCTCAGCTCTCACTAACTATTGAGGCCATTTCAGAACTATTTTCCACACTAGATAATGTCAAAGCAGGAGCACAACCCATACGATAATTTCGAGTTTGGAGGCAGGTCCTATGTGTCGATGTCCCACCGGCCGTCCATATCGTACAACTCGCCCAACATCTTGTCTGGACTTGAGGTGCACCAGGAGACTGCTGATTTAGCGAATATTGGAGTCACAAACCTGGACTCTATGCCCGAAGAAGATGAAAATGCAAACGAGTATATTCTGGAACACCCGCCGATTCCAATCGACTCTGCAGGGTACAAACAGAGCCAAGGTGTGGCTTATGCCGAGCCCCAGTACTCAGACACTTCCAGCATAACTCCGTTGATTGACAACACAAAGAAATTCTACGCCTCGACACTACGGTGCGACAAAAACCACCAGCAGGACCTAGAAGCGGCAATGAGTCCGGGGCACAACTTTTCCTCGCATTCGATGCAGCACAAAGCTGTTGTATCCGACAAGCCTAGTCCGAAAAGCTTTGTCCTCAAAGCAGCCTCCTATTTACCTGCTGTCTTTTTGGGGACTTTGCTCAATGTTCTTGACGCTCTCTCCTATGGAATGATCATGTTTCCTATCGGAGAGGCGGTGTTTTCGCAAATGGCCCCGACGGGTTTATCCATGTTCTATATTTCCACGGTGGTCTCCCAACTAGTCTACTCGTGTGGATTTTCTGCATTCAAATCCGGCATTGGTTCCGAAATGATAGAAGTAACACCCTTCTTCCACTCGATGGCGCTCGGAATCGCCGCTAATATGTCGGGCAAGCTGGACGAAGCAATTCTTGCAACCGTCATAGTCACATACGCATTCTCGTCCATTGTGACTGGAGTGATCTTCTTTCTTTTGGGAAAATTGAAGTTGGGTTCTTTGGTAGGGTTTTTCCCAAGACATATCTTGGTGGGGTGTATCGGTGGTGTGGGATACTTCTTGGTGGTCACTGGCATTGAGGTGTCCTCTAGACTTGAGGGAGGACTCTTCTACAACGTCCCTACCTTCCAATACTTGTTCAAAAGCTCTTTGACGTTGATGCAGTGGACAATTCCGCTTATTCTTACTATCATCTTGATTCTCTTGCACCAGAAAATTCACCACTCGTTATTGGTACCCATGTTTTTCATTGGTGTTTTCGTAGCGTTCCACTTGATTGTCGCCCTTGTTGGATCGTGGAATTTGGACTTGGCGAGAGAGTACGGCTGGGTCTTCCCCGCTGTTGAGAACAAGGAGCCTTGGTACTCCCACTACCAGCTTTTCCGCTTCAACTTGGTGGACTGGTTTGCCATCTTGAGGGAGGTGCCCTCTATGTTGGCGCTCACCTTTTTCGGTATTTTGCATGTTCCAATCAACGTCCCTGCTCTTGCAGTCAGTGTGGGAATGGACCAGTTTGATGTTGACCGTGAATTGGTTGCACACGGCTACTCGAATGCCATCTCTGGAATGATCGGTTCGATTCAAAACTACTTGGTGTACACAAATTCCGTTTTGTTCATTAGAGCAGGTGCGGACGACCGCTTGGCAGGTATCATGTTGGCTGCAGCCACTGCCGGCGTGATGGTCACTGGCCCTGTGGTCATTGGGTACATTCCAGTGTGTGTTGTCGGATCTCTCATCTACTTGTTGGGCTACGAATTGCTCAAAGAGGCAATCTACGACACATGGGGTAAGTTGCGCAAGATCGAGTACTCCACCATCATCATCATTGTGGTGGTCATGGGCGCCTGGGACTTTGTGTATGGTGTTTTGGCAGGTATCCTTCTAGCTTGTTTGTCTTTCGTGGTGCAGGCTGCCCGGAGACCTGTGGTCCAGGATATTTACACCGGCGTGGTGGCCCGCTCGACTGTTCTTAGACACCCTAAGCAGCAGGAGTTTTTGAAAGATGTGGGCAACCAGATCTGCGTGATCAAGTTGCAGGGAAGTGTCTTTTTTGGCTCCATTGGTGGAGTGGAAGACTCGATCAGAGACATTTTCGAGAAAACGAGATTCCGCAAGAACCCTATCAAATACTTGATCATCGACATGAAGAGTGTCTTTTCGATCGATTTTTCTGCAGCTGAAGGGTTCAGAAGAATCTTGAACTTGACCGATGAGTTCGGCACGCAGTTGATTATCGCCTCTGTGGAAGAAGACAGTGAATTGGTGAATGCCTTGCGTGATGCCGGGTTGTGGGACACTTCCTGCGAGTTGGATATCCAGCTTTTCAGTGACTTGAATTCTGCACTTGAGTGGTGTGAAAACTCGTTCCTCAAGACATACAACACCCTTCAGGTTTCGGCCACTTCTACCAAAAACATAAGAAGAGGCTCAGCTACAAAATTGAGCCTGTATCTGAGCAAGTCAAGTGTATCACATGGCTTTGATATTGCTTTTGGCACGCCGAGAACTACGCAAGTGTTTCAGGCTGCTACAAAGAAAGTGAGAGATGAGCAAAAAATGCAGAGAAAATACTATTCGCATACTGACAACTCTTTTAAGCAGAAACCACTTCCGCTCTTGATGATAACTTTCGGCGGCTTATCGGAAAAAGACGAGTCGTTCTGGGCAAAACTCGCTCCTTCATTCATCAAGGAAAAGATCCCTCAAGGTGTGACCTTCTACGACACGGGTGTTAACGAGCCTTCATTCTTCATTCTCGAATCTGGTCTCGTGCGGTCAGTGCTTAAGTTCGAAAGTGAGGACAGAGAGCTTCCTTCGTCAATTTTGCCCAATACGGCTTTCGGAGATTTGCTTGAGTTGAGTGAATATAGGAGAACCACATATACCACCGTGAACGATACTGTTGCGTGGAGACTAACAACGGCAAAAGTGAAAGACTTGACGAAATCACAGGAGGGTCATGCAGTCTTCAACGAACTTTTGATTGTGCAAACTAGGTTGATGAAGGAGAGATTCGACACTCTTAGTGCAAATTTGGTGATTTCTGCATAGTTCCGGGTTCTTTCTTGTTCATATCTTATTTGTTCATAAAATTTTCAACGTAATATATTCAAAGAATAAAAAGATTTATGCCATATATTCTAAAGATCGCGATCTAAGAATCGCGTGATTGTATGCTTGTATTGTTCGAGCCGGACATGGAATTTCTAGGCAGCAGGAAACTCCACAGTCGCGGTCAAGCAGGTGATCAACTTGTCATCCTTCGTGTAAGCTCTAGCGTTGACAACGTACTTTCCTGGAGGGACCTCGGCGGGAATCTCCACCAGCTTGGTGATGACGTTTTCTCCCTTCTTGATCGGGCATTCAAGATCAATGTTGTGTGCCTCTTCGCACAAGTCGTAGGTTTGGTGAATCAATCTGATAAAGCCATATCTGACGTCAACATCCACGTAAGCACCTGCTTCGATGTCTTCACTCAAAAAACCGACGGCGGAAAAGGTTAAGTTCTGGCCCTTGACCGGTGGGTTAGGGTCGATCACAACACTTTGCAAGTCCAAGATTTGGCGCGTGGAAGCCTCACAGTTGATGATAGGTGCGTTTCCTGGGACAGGCTTGTCATCAGGGGTGGGGAATGTCTTGATGATCTTTGGCGAGTGAGCTTCATCTTTTCCAGAAAAGACAGCATTTCCTACAGAGTCCAAAAACGAATCGAGGGTGGGAATCACGAAAGCGGAGGAACATGCAACAAGGCCGGCAATTGCAAACCGGTGTATGGCAACCATTGTATCTGGTGTATATTGGTTGTGCTACGTGGTGAAAGAAGGGATGCCGGGGCAATATAGGGGCAAAAATTGGGTCAGATGAAGGCGAGTGCTTTATCGCCTTGCTTTTAAATTAATTGGCCGCACAGATAAAGGGCATGTGTGCAGGACATTGGGGTAAGGATGACCGAGCCTGGAGCCAGGACCAACGGTGAGCCGCACCGCGGGTATGCGGCAGGCTGCAAAAACGTAACTGTCAAAAAATGGGAAGGTTTTATTCGAGTGTGTGTGTCTCCCTTTATACAAACAAAGAATTAAAAGATAACCAATGTTCGCAAAAACAGAATGAGGGGTATTTTACCTCGAAAGGTGCGAAGCATTTCACTAGAGGTTATACCACTAAGAAGATACTTTTAAATTTTCAGAAGCTCTTCAAAAGGCAAAGCAAACCAGTTCTTCAGCAAAGCTTCTTACGATCTGTTGACAATATTTTACCTCCCCTACTATCGCCTATCACTTCCTCAAGTAATAACCAGCTCTATTTCTTCATGAATAACTTGTTGAATCAGAGAGAAGGTTCAGGGCTCTCCCGAGCTTGGTTTATGGCCACCGTAGGTTCTTCCAAAACGTCTTACCGCCGAACCCTGAAACGGGATCTAAATGAGCTTTCTATTCCAGATATGTGCAGCGAGGTGAGAAACATCGCCTCAGAGGCCCGACACTTACGAATGACTTCCAACTTGTTGTACGGGCTCTCATTGATATACAAGCAGAAAGTAACATACATGGCTTCGGATTTGTCACTTCTTTGCGACAGAATAACCGCTCCCATATTCACCAGGAGAATTTTCTCAGGCAGCTTTTCCGAACCTCAAAGAAGACCCACAAATAATGTCAGGTTGACTTGTAGACCTGATTGCGCAAACTTCGAGATGGAGCTCGACTTTTTCCCAGAGTTCCTCGATTCAGACGACGAAAACGCCCCCTTAAGCAAATCACACCAAAATGCTTTGGAAATAAGGGGCCAAGATAGAAGTACCAATGGGAATAGTAAGTCAAACATAGTACCAGCGTATATTGCGGCAGATGATAAGGATAAACTGTTCTTGGAGTACATGAATAGAACTCTGACCTCTAAGGATGTTCTGTTGGAGGAGTGTCTTGCCGTCGACTTTGAGTTTGATCAATATGGGGAAATTATGGGACAAGACGAGCAGGGCGGGGTGATTCCAGAGAATGACTTCTTGCGTGACTTGAATCTAGATGAGGATTTCACCAATATTGGCGGCTCAAAAGAGAACATATTTGAATCAAGAAACCTTAGTGGGGAAACAGCTTTACCTCAGATAATGCCATTGATTGAACCTTTACCAGAAGCCGCAGTCGAGGTGACCCACAAAAGAAGGAAGCTAAGGCCCGTATGTGATGACGATATTATGATGAGAACACAAAGTAGAGTCACAGCAGTTCAAGTGACTCAGTATACCCCGAACTCGATTTCCAAAGTCTTTTATGAAATGAGTGTGACTCAGCCGCCATTCTTGAATATGTGTTACAAGATCATCTTCGGTTCTTCTTATACCAAAAGTATGAATGCTGCGAACTTACCCCTGTCGTCAAGACACCCCACTATTTCAAAACTAGACTCATTTTTGAAGGAGTTCGACGAGATTGAACAGGGTAGAGATGTTCCGAGCAGAAGACCAAGTCTGAGTCTTGTAGATGAATTGTTGTTGGAAAGCCCAGGTGTGGATCTAGCTGATGGTGAGCATCCAGCTATAGCGGATTTTGAGCTCGAGCCGCTTTCCCCAATGTTGGAGGATATCGAAGAGACTGACATTTCGAGAGAATCTGCTCACAGGTTGGAGAATTTCCAGGAGTTTATTGACGAACGAGCGAGGCAGGTTGCAAAGAAAAGATCTCAAACTATCGCTGAATCAGCCTTCACCCTCGAGTCCCTCATTCCGAGTCTTTTATCGCCTGATGAGATCCCTGTTTCTCGAAGCCTAGCTGCGAACGCAATATCTTGTCTTCTTCAGCTTGCATGCTCAGGCTCTATACTACTTCTGAAGGAATCGGGTGAGAACTTCCGTCTCTCAAGGCCAGAAGATATCTACATCACTTTCTCTTGATGATATTATAACTTATTACTTTTGATTACTAGGAAGTTATAAAATACATAGTATAAAGGAAGAGGGGTCGAGCAAGCGCTATTAGGAGCACATATTCCAAGCAGGAAAAGCTATTGAGATTGCAAACTCGGCCTTGAATTGAATGGCGTCACAAAACCGAAACGATCGGAGCTTTAGATAGCACCGTTAGTCTCGTCGTGCTTGGCGAATTCCTCCTCAGCCTCGTAAACCTCATCGTCCTCAGGCTCCTCGTCGTTCTCCTGGTGCAAAGACAAAGATGGCTTGACGGCAGCGGAGTCCAAGGTCCAAGAGCCCAAGGCGTTCTCGGCGTCGATGATGATCTGCTTGGAAGCCTCGTAGCCGTCGTAGGCGGCTCTGGTCTCACCTGGGGTGACGGCAGAGTCGTCCAACAACTCCAACAAGGCCTTACCGTATCCGGCTATGAGGGCGTACTTCTCAGCCAACTCTCTGGTGGCGTCGAACTGGTAGTTGAACGCAGCCTTCAACTTCTCTCTTGTGATGTTGGACAATTGGGCCTCGGCGACCAAGGACTCGGCCTCGGCTCTCACCAACTCCTGCTCCAACACAGAGATCTTTGGAGACTGAGGGTCCTTGTACTTCAAGTGGGCAATCTCGTCGGTGATCTTCTGCTTTCTGTCTCTGGATGGCTGGACAGAGGCCTCGATGTTTCTGATGGTCTTCAAGGTGATTCTGTACTGGTCGTACTTGTCAATGAACTGGTCCTCCAACTCACCGATCTCGAAGATCAAAACACCCAACTTGTCGGTGACGTCGGACACGTCCTCGTCGTTCTCCTCACCCCACAAAGACAACTGCTTGGCGGTCTCACGACGCTCTCTGGCGGTCAACTCCACGGCTCTCATGACGTTCTTCTCCATCTTGATGTACTGGGTCAATTTCTTCGACAACTCTGGCGCAGAGGCGCCAGCAAGACTCTTCTTGAAGCTGGAGGTGATTCCGCTCTTACCGAAGAACTTGGACTTGGTGGAAGAGGTTGGTGGAGGTGGGGCCTGCATCTGCGAGGCAGTGGGGGCCTTTTGCGATCTCAACGAGTATGTTCTGTGCATTGTGTGTGTTTTCTGTTGATGGAAATACAAAAATATTTTGAGAGGGCGCTTGTGGTACGGGCGAGAACCGTTCTTTATATATGTGGGGCAATAACGACAAGGAGAATGCCGAACTGGTGTGCGCGCGGCGGCCAATGCATGATTACTTGCTATCCTAGCAAGAATGACCGTGGAGGAAAACAACGAATTCAATCATGCTGGAAGAATGAGGTTTGGAATTTTTCGGAGTTGAATGATTCAGAGCTGTTTCGTGAAAGATCGTTTTAATCAAGCTAAAAAATGGGTGGTTTGACGTGGACTGAACATTCCAATTTTCTTTTCGATTCTCATCCCCACGATGTTCCGCACGTTCAGCATCCTGCAGCAATTACGTGGCTCATTGAGTGATGGACTTTGCACCGCACACTTCTGAACAGCTAGCAAACAAAACATCCTGACGTATTTTTGTTGTTTCCCGGTTATCTTCAGGAATCTTTTTGTGAGTAAGATTTTTTCGAATCTTTTGTCTCAACTCTTTTTGTCTCGACTCTATTTGTGTCCCGTATTCGCCCAATTTGTCTCTAACGTTTTTATACGGGCTACCACACCCATCACCGCTTGGAAGAATGATTGCTCCCATTGCGCGAAAAGCTGAGGAATATATGGGGCATTCTGCAGGATCGTCTGGTGTGGAAGCTACGTTGACGTCATGAGGCGTGGTATTCACCACGGATACTATCAAGAATTAAAAATTGTCAAGCCCCATTTGACGCCCTGTCTCTCTTTTTTCTTATTTTTTTTTTCTTTTTTTCTTTCTTTCAGTTTTTATTCAGTCGACTCGATGTATTTTGGTCAGGCTACACGTACACGCCTTTATCTATGCGTATTTACCAAGGTTTGTATATTACACTTCCACACATAGTTATCAAGAGCTTAGTTTAAGACATGCATGAGGGGATCCAGTGGGGTTAAAGTTGAGCACATCAACCTCAGAAACTCCATCTCCAGAAAATCCAATTTCTTTTGAGCACTATCTTATTCACTATTCGATTGGGAAAGAGCGCATATTACCCTGGATTTCAAATTTCCAGGTCCCGATTAAAAATATCCCTCGAAAGTTATAATTTCTGTCTCTTCTTACTCTCGTCATCTGCTCCAGCCTTACGTTTGTGTAAGGTCTTCAAAGGCTCTAATATTCTTTGATAGTCGTCCTCTAAGGCCACGTATGCAGTCTCAAGCTTATCGAGACGGGTCGCTTCATCCATGCCATCCAACGCTTCGTGGTTCTTCTCATAAAGCCTCTTTTTGATGTAAAGACGGACATCCTTCTTTTTATTCTTGGAAAGACCTTGTTTCAACTGGTAGAGCAACACCATCTCTAAGAGTCTCTGCAGTTGGCGCTTTTCCAATTTCTCAGCCTCCATAAACTTTTTAAGGAACCCATCTTTCTGGGCAACTTCCACCGAAAATGTACTCACATCAATCTTGCCCGTTTCGATCAACCGCTTGAGATCAGCACGGTCTCTCAAGTCATCGAAACTTTCGTTGGGATCTTCTACCACGATTTCAAGGACGCCAGCTTCTGATTTCCACGACTCGTAGAGCTTAGCGTACATATCAGCACCTAGGAGTTGGCCCTGGAAAATGGGCAAAACGATGAACTGTGAGAGCTTCTTACGAATTTGTGTTTCTCCCGCATCAAACTTCTCTGATCCTGGGTACGACCAGTAGTTGTACGCTGTGGAAAATCCAACGATTTCGGGTAAATCAGGATTGGTCACTTTGTACATGACATAGATATCCCATTTCGGGTCATCATGTTCAATGTATGTTCCGGCCTCGATGAAGAGGAGGACAAGAATCTGCAATCTTTTGAGCAATTCTTCTCCCCGATCCAGCGACATGTCTATCTTATAAATGGCGTAAGTTTCGCCATTCTTTGACCATGTGTCGCCCACAAGTTCACCGGGTATCTTATAATCTTTTTGCTCGGCTTCAATCGCGTCTCTCCACTTCGACTCATCCTTGAAAACCGTGCTTTTTGGTAAAAGTTCCAACAATTTCTCCTTGGGGTCGACGTCCACCTCGTCTAGCTTTTGAGACCACTTGACGTTGAGAAAGGGAAGGAACGTGACCGCGTCGAAGCAGAGAAAAATCTGAAGATCCCTGTATCCAAAGATCGTTTCGGCTTCTCCGAAAATCGGATAAGTGAATACCGGCTGGAAAGACTGTGCAGAGCCGGCGGTATCTGTGATATAGATTGAGATAGCTTCGTTCAGAGAGGCGGTCCAGAGCTCTGGTTGAAGCGACGCGACTGCGGGGTTCACACTTTCCATGTTTCTTCTTTCTTTTATTAGTTCTTGAAGCAAATGGTAGATTTGGTATTCTTTTTTATGAACTCAGCTCTTATCCAAATGCAAGTTCGATGTGTTTGCATGCCAGATAACTAAGAAGATTCCGTGGCGCGTCTTCGGTGTGCGCGCGACCCCAAGACGTGTTTTATGGGCGGATATACGAGATTCGATGTAGGAGTGATTTTGTATTTTTTGGAGTTATGGAGTCTTTAAAGTGCTTTGACACGTAAATCTTTAGACTTTTAACTAGGAACACTTGATTTACATGAGAATATAAATCTCCCTTTTAAATAAGCTATAGCACTCTGTGTTCTTGGTTTCGGTAAAATTTTATAGTTTCGCGGGCTCTTCGAAGCCAAAACCTTCTTCACGAAATGTCACCTCTGCCTTCTTCTGAAAGACGGGAGAAAATCCCTCGGGTGCATTGCTTCCAGTTATACTGCCTATGCAGATTACAAAAGCGTGGAAAGGGATCCATTCATTGGGTGGTTGACAAATTTAATTTCAACACGAAGTTGAGGGCAGGTCGGAATGATATAAGGTGATTCGTTAGATGTGACCTCGAAATGGGTTAGAGGTTTTTTTGTAAAGCTTAACAGCTAAGAAAGTGAACCTTGAACTCCCCTATATTCAAAGTACCTATCAAAAACATCTACAATATCTTCTTCACAATTATGTTTATTCACACAGGCTATGAACGGCTTTGCAGCCATCCCCTCTCACAGGGACATCTGCCACCATCCATCAGCCTGAGCTTTTATAAATACAGCCACTTCGATCCTCTTTCTTTTCTTCTTCCCAGATTACTCGATCACCACGACCAAGTCTCCAGTGTCAACCATGTCACCGTTTTTGTGGCAGATCTTGACGACCTTGCCTGCCTTGGATGCACACACAATCATCTCCGTCTTCATAGCTTCAACCACAATCAAGCCTTGACCTTCCTTCACTGTGTCGTTCACCTCAACCAAGGGCTTCCAGAATCTTCCTGAGTATTCTGAGTAAACCATCTCGGCGTCTTCGCTGAACACCTCATCTTCACTCAACGCAGGGCCCGATTTTCCTGCCTCCAACTCCGCATTAGAGACTTGGATCAACCGGTTGAATTCCTCAAGCTTCTCGCCCGTTTGCTTTTCGTGAAACTCTTGGATAGACGCCGAGTTCTCTTGGACCCAGCGCAAGTATTCCTCGTGGTCAAACACACTTTCCACAATGTCCACCTTGAAGTGACCAGATTCCATCTGCTCGGTGAATCTGTCGACCTCCGCTTCAGAAACAGGGTAAAACTCGACCTGGTCGAATGGATTCAACATCCAGGGCTTCGCGTCGGGCGAGTGGGCGCCCAAGGTCAACTTGTCCCAAATGGGCACTGTGCGGCCCACCAACTGGTATCCGCCAGGCGACTCCATGGTGTAGATGCACATGTACGAGCCGCCAATACCAACAGTACCGTTAGGAGTGAAGGTTCTTGAGGGGTTGTACTTTGTACCCAAGAGACGCTGTCTTGGGTCCAATGGCACGGCACAAGGAGCACCCAAAAACACGTCTCCAAGCCCGAGCACCATGAAGCGAGCAGTGTACATCATGTCCTTAACATCTGAGCGGTCAATACCATTGATGGAGGCAATGAAGTCCACGTTGTTAGGCAACCAAGGCGCGTCGCTTCTGATTGTCTCCTGGTATCTCTTCACGGCTTCCAACGTCTTCTGGTCCTCAAACGCCATGGGCAACTTGATGATACGAGAGGGAACCTTCCACTTGTTGACGGTGACGATTTCCTTCTCGATCGCGAGCAAAGTCTCCAACAACAGCTTCTGGGTGATAGTTCCGTTATACTCAATCAACACGGAACGCACTCCACGAGACATCTCCACGATCCCTTCCACCTTGAGGTCCTCGACCAACCCGATCAACTTGTGGATTCTGTACGACAAGTTGAAGTCCATTTGGTTCTCACCATACTCCACCAAGATGTATCTGTCACCGGCTTGGCGGTACACGATCTTTGGCGAAGAAGAGGTCTGAGGGATAAGCGCTAAAACTGGATCCTCGGCCTCTGCCAAAGCTTTGCCCTCGAAGGAAGGAATTTCTCCGCTGAACTCCTCGATCACCTTGTCCTGGGAGACCTTCAAGCCCTTGGCAACCTCGTACGAGAGAGGAACAAACTGCACCAGGTCGCCTGGCTTGACCTGGCCAATCTTCCACATCTCCGCTTCGGCAACAACTGCCTCACACACGAAGCCACCAAGAGAGGGTCCGTCACACGTCAAAATGACCGGCTCGTCTCCGGTAAAGTTGATGGCACCAAGGGAGTAGACGTAGTCGTGCGCGTTCGAGGGGTGCAACCCCGCATCGCCTCCGTCCTTTCTGGCCCACTTTGGCTTGGGACCAATCAATCTCACACCGAACCGGTTGGAGTTGTAGTGGATTTTCCATGTGGACGAGAAGAACTCCTTCACGGCCTCCTGGGTGAAGAAGTCGGGGGATCCGTGAGGACCACATGTGACACCCACCTTCCAGGCCGTGGTGGCATTGAAGTTGTACGATGGAATCAAGGAGGTGGGGACCCCAACTGGCTCAGACACAGGGAGCGGCAATGTGCAGCTGGGCAACTCCGGCTGGCCCAAAAACAACACGTCTCCAAGCTTCAACACCCGGCCGTTGTATCCACCCAAGTTTCCTAGCGCAAACGTCGACCTGGAGCCCAAGTACTCGCACACGTCGATTCCACCACGAATGGCCACGTACGCTCTGCATCCCGACTTCAACTTGCCAATCGACAATTTCTCGCCCTTTTTAACCAAGACAGGCTTCCACTGGTCAGCCTGCTTGTCGCCCACCTTGACCTCGACCTCACCGCCAGTAACAGCAACCACAGCATCATGGTGAAACAAGAGCGTGGGTCCACTCAAGGTCAACTCCAAGCCAGGAGAGGCCGTGTCGTTTCCAACCGCACGGTTCGCCAAACGAAACGCATACTCATCCATGCATCCAGAGGGAGGCACCCCAATATGCCAGTAGCCCTTTCTGCCGGGGAAGTCTTGCACAGTGGTGTAGGCACCCGGAGAGACGACCTCGAACGCCGCGGGGCTGTAGTCAAACGAGTCCAACACCTTGGTGGCCACCTTGGCGGTCTCGAACATCTTCGAGTTGGCGATGGACCGCAAGTAGTCGATGTTGGAGATGCATCCCGAAATGGCGGTCTCGTTCAACGCCTGGCGCAACTTCCTCAACGCGTCGTTCCGGTCCTTTCCATGGACGATGATCTTGGCCAAGGTGGGGTCGTACTCTGCACTGATGACAGTCCCAGTCTCGACCCAGCCGTCGATTCGGGCAAACGATGGGAACTTGACCTCCGTGAGCTGGCCGGGCGATGGCATGAAGCCCTTGACTGGGTTCTCGGCGTACAATCTCGCTTCCATGGAGGCACCAGTGACGGTGATCTCCTGGGAGAAATCCGGCGGAGTGTCGGCGGCAATCAACAACATCCACTCCACCAAGTCAAGGCCCGTCACCATCTCGGTGATGGGGTGCTCGACTTGCAACCGCGCGTTGACCTCCAAGAAGTAGAACTCGTCTCTCTTCTCGTCGTAGATGAACTCCACGGTTCCGGCACACTTATAGTTCATCAAGGACCCCAACGACTCGGCGGCGGTTCTCATCTTCTGGCGAGTGGCCTCGGGCAAGTTGGGCGCAGGGGTCTCCTCAATGACCTTCTGGTTTCTTCTTTGCAAAGAGCAGTCTCTCTCGCCCAATGCAATGGCTTTACCGTATCCGTCACCGAACATCTGGATCTCCACGTGACGTGCGTCTTCGACAAAGCGCTCCAAGAAAACACCCGAGTCGCCAAAGTATGACTTTCCTTGATGCTGGACACTCTGGAAAACACGCTCAATCTCGTTCTCCGAGTCGACTTTCTGCAAACCAATACCACCCCCACCGGCAGTAGACTTCACCATGACGGGGTACTCGAGCTTAGCAGCGATCTCCTTTGCCTCGCGAGCATCAGCAACCAAGCCAGATCCAGGAACCAAAGGCACGCCAGCAGCCTCGGCGATCTCTCTTGCCGAGTGTTTCAAACCAAGCTTTCTGATAGCATCGCCTGAAGGTCCAACGAAAACGATACCTTCCTTGACACATCTGTCAGCAAAATCGGCATTCTCCGACAAAAACCCATAGCCTGGAATGATGGCCTCGGCACCCGACTTTTTGGCTGCTGCAATGACCTTATCAATATTGATGTAAGTTTCAGCAGCAGAAATGCCATTCAATGCAATAGCCTCGTCGGCCATGAGAACGTGCTTGGCATATTTGTCGGGGTTGGAGTAGACGGCAATGGCGTGGATGTTCATCTTCTTCAACGTTTTCATGATTCTGACAGCAATCTCACCACGGTTGGCAACGAGAACAGATTTGAAGGGTCTTTTGGTTTTGGTTTCCTCTTTGCTCAAGTGCTCGTGGTATGCGTGCCAACCGCCAAACTCGGAGATGTCCTTGGATCCCTGCGCAAGGTATCCAGACTCCTCGCAGATGAACGACTTGATCCACTCGCCAGACTTCAACTCGACCGAGCCAATTCCCAAAGGCTCGGGAACAAAGCTGACAAACTGGCCAAAAGACTCAAGTGGGATTTCGTAGACCTCCACGGCGATCTCCGAGCCCAGAAGAGCGACTCTTCTCAACCCCGGTTTTGCAACAGGGCCGGTCTTGGGCAATGCGTACAACTTGTACTTAGCAGAGGTGGTGGTAGCCTCCACAAAAGTTGCGTTCACTTTTTCCAACTGCCAGTGCAATTGGTATCCCTTCAAGTGAGCACCAACCACCGCCAACTTCACGGTGTTGTTCAAGACCTTGTTTGGCAACTCTGCTGGGGCGTAGACCACGTTTTCCAAAGGCGAGATCTCGCTCTCTTTCAAACAGCCATGGAACCCTGGAGTCTTCTCAGTATAAACTTTCATGTAACGAGAAGCAAACTCCAACAACGCGTAGTCGTTGAACTTTTGCGAGAGGAAGGTGATCCCAAAAGGCAAGCCGTCCTCACGGAAGCCGGCAGGCACAGACAAAGCAGACAAGTCGGCCAAGTTGACAAAGTTTGTGTACGTTCCCTGGCACGAGTTGACCTTGATGGGTTCGTTTTGAACTTCTTTGATAGAAGGGTTCAATGGGGCGGTAGGCACAACAATCACATCGACATCCTTCAACAATGGCGCCATTTTCTGCAAGATCGCCTGGCGCTTGTACTCATAATCGAAAGCAGATGTGGCAGAGTGTTTCTCGCCGCCTCTGACGATCTGCATCACGGTGGGGTCCAAGTCCTTCTCTGGAGGGTTGGTGGCCAAAAACTCCTTTGCACTCCAGAATCGCTCAGCGACCCAGCAGCCTTCGTACAAGAACTTGGCCAAGTCCAAGAAGGGCGTGATGTCGATGGAGGACATGGTGCAGCCAGTCTTTTCCACTAGGGACACAGCGGATTTGAAGAGCTTTGGGTTTTTTTCCTCCCCGTACCAGAGGAGAGTGGAGGGGACAGCGACACGTGGACTCGAGGAAAAGCTGGTCAAAACGTTTTCAGGCAATTCGCGGGAGTACTCGTCATGCTCCAAGTCGGCCTTGGCCAAGATGTTGAGCACCAACTGCGCATCCTGGAGGTTCAAGGCAAACACAGACACCGTGTCCAAAGACTTACACGCAGGCACAACACCCTTGCAAGAGAACACACCTTTCGTAGGCTTGAGGCCAATAATGTTGTTCAAAGCCGCGGGTACTCTACCGGAACCAGCGGTATCGGTACCCAAGGACACGGGAACAATACCACGGGCCACCACCGAGGCGGAGCCGGCAGAAGAGCCTCCAGAGACGTAGTCCTTGTTGAAAGTGTTAGGAGTGATTCCGTAGGGCGATCTCGTGCCCACCAAGCCAGTGGCAAACTGGTCCAAGTTGGTCTTACCGATAATAATGGCACCGGCACTTCTCAACAAACTCACGGTCGTGGCATCCTCGGAGGGCTGGTAAGCAAACGATGGGCATGCAGCAGTAGTGGTTAAAGACTTCACGTCGATGTTGTCCTTGACCGCTACGGGGACACCGTAGAGAGGAAGCAGTCTTTTGTTTTTGTTTGACTGGAGGTAAGTCCATTGGTGACGCAAGTTTTCTTCACTAGCAAGCGAGATCCATGCTGGATCGGCGGCATTCTGGTCTTTCAAAAGTTGGGCCAATAACTCAAAGGAGATTTCTGGAGTGGCATCGAAGTGGAACTTCTTCCACTCGCCAACAGTCCAACCAATGTAGTTCGTCATCTTTTTGGATTTCTTTTATCAGTTCTTCTTGTGTGAGGTTCGATATCTCAATTAGTGTTAATGGACTGGAAGTATTTCTGAACAGATCTTCGAAGGTGAGAGGCAAGATCTGGAACAGAGGACTGAAAGCTGAAAGGGTGCGATTCAAATATTTCGGGGACGAACTCGAATAAAGATTCAACAAGAGCCCAAGCTTTAAGAGCGGAAATGATATGGAAATCTTACTAAAGCATTACGTCCAAAGGGAGCACATTATTATTATATAGGCGATGCCCACAGCCATCGCTAATCTGCACGTTTGATGGCGGTTCTACTGATAGCCTGCATGTGGTCCGATGGATAAGTCGCGGAGAGGCTTTTCGGAGAATTCCACCGCGCTATGTGGCAGGCAACGACGGGCCGGGCCGAGGCGAGAGCGACCGGATTATCTGCGTATCGTTTTTTTTTTTTTTTCTCGGCCGCCGGTATGCAAAAAATAAAGCTTTTGCTGACACTCGTATGGTGATGTCACCACTGGTATTTCTCAGCAAGCGGGGCAAAATGAAATAAGGAAAATGAAAGGTAGTTTGTTCAGATCAAGCTGCTCCTCGATGAAAGGCTTGAAACCATTGTTGCTATTCATCAAGTTAATCACACAAGTGGAGCGGCTGCCTGTGACTTGGAAATCAATAAGTAAGGAACAAAGAAGTGAACCAGATTACAAGAACCCCTCACGGCCAATTCCGCTCTTATTGTGCGACGATGTGTATTTGTACAAGGTTTTTGGAGTGCAGCGTTTTCTATTCACATGCCACCATTGAAGCTGCAAGAATCAATGCATCCCCGTTTCATGCGAGACCTTATCATATCCTGGGAATTATAATTCCCAGTGGTGGCAATTCTCCTTATCTTTCGCTTTCTTGATGAAAACCTAACGATTCATTGCATCGGTCTGATTGTTACTTTTTTCGAATTTCTAGACATAATTTTGTAAGTCATTTTAGCGCAATCTGTCACACGTTCCATCGTCCTGATGATGCGCACCTTCACAAGCTCTTCGATAGGAAGATGCGGTCTGACATCTTTAACTTGAGATATATATCAATGACCGACTAAAAAATAGAAGTTTGTGCTGTTATTTATAGAAAGCTATGGAGAGAACCTAAAATATGTTTTTGTGCATATTTTTTAAGAGCCATTGAATTTGTGGAAGTTCAAAAAGTTGCCTGTCAAATTTTAATTTTTTCTAGTATTACTTCGTCATCCTAAAGAACTACATTCCTCGCACATTTCGAGAATTCACGGCACACCTTTCTTCTCTTAATCTATGTATTTTTAGTAGTTTGGGGTCTCTTCAAGTAACAAAACATGATCTTTTCTCGGTTTGGCTGAGCTTTTGGCCTTCCGTACAAATAAAAATACTGTTGCCTGGATGAAATTCGTGGGTTCGAACCCTGCGGGCGGATTGGTGGTCAGACAGTTTGCTCATCGTACAAAAAGAATTGTGCAACACACCAATGGTTGGTTTTAACCTTCCAAGCCAGCTTTTATTTGCGATTTTTAGCTTTATAGTCTTCATTCAATAGATACATTTACCAAAAGAAATTGATGAAAAAGAATGAAAATATTGACAACGATAGAGTGTTGTGGCCATATCATTCTAATCAGGATGTACGGGTGTAAGGCCAAGGGCACAACCTCTCGCTATGGCGAATTAGCTTAAGATGTCAAAATTTGATAACTCTTACACTAGGGTACAAATATGAGCCTGATAAAAAATCCCCCTTGATATATGAACATTTCATTTATGACAGTGAAAGGTGAAATTAGCAAGTGTGAGGGCACAACCACAGACTGATTGTAGAAAACCAGTGTGCGTCTTGCTACGATTGGCCGTCGATTAACGCCCGATAAGAAGGGTGCGAGAAACAAAACCTCTGTAAACCGGAAATGCCCTTCGCGGGCTCCTATCCTGATAAGACATGCCCTTCTGCATAAACGAGTGAAACTAAAGCAAAGGGCAATCGGGCACGTGACTTCTTATCAACAAGCTTGTTCTAGTATTGAGAATTTCTCCTGCGGGTACTATTTAGAATTCACGACTCGGGGGTTTTCGACATTCGAGTGCAAAACCCGGTTGGAGGGCAACCCCGAACTCAATCGAAGTGATGAGTCCGGCAGTTCGCTTTTTGGTATCGACAGCATTTCTTCATCATTTCTTCATCATTTCTTCATCATTTCTTCATGTAGGCTCTGAGTCTCTAAAAGTACAAATCATATCTCGAGACTAGAAGCTATGTCCAGATTTTGATTTTGATTTTAATTCAAATCCATACGCTTGATTTCAATATCCTGTTTATTTCAGACTCTATAAATATTCCAATAACTACCTAATGCTTCTTCTCATCATCTAAGGCGGCGTCGATCTGTGCCGGGGTGGTGAAGCCATCACCAGAAATGAGACGTCCGTCAACAATGTCCACCTCCCTTAATTGCGCAGACACCTGACTTCTGACTGCGTGTAATTGCTCGGGGTGCGTGTTTTGCCACTCTCTCAACTTGTAGCCTTGTCCTGTCAAGTCCCAGTAGATGCCTCTCAAGGTTGTGGCACATCCTTCGCGGCCCTCCCACAAAGGTCCAATAATAACAACGAAGGCCGTGAAAAAGGACCAAATAAACAACACAACGATCCAACCGGTGAAAAACTTTCTGCTGAAGATGTATCCACTTCCGTACATCGGAATTGGCCATAGCAAAATTAAGCAGATTGCCAAAAAGAGACAAATGTAGAGAGCTAGTCTGAACGCCTTGTTCAATCTCGCGCTCTCGGCTTCGAAGTCAAAGCTTTCAGCCTGTACAAGCTCATTTACAGCACGCGTGATCTGAGACTTGACAGGCACAAGCTTTTCAGGGTCTGGAGATGGCTTAGATTCCGCCTCAAGCAACTCTTCCTCTTCGTCCACGCGTTTGATGGTTCTCATGATATTCCAGTCAAAGTTTTGTGGCTTGAAAACGAGAGTGAGAACTGGAATAAGGATCAATGGGGACAACAAAGCGACCACGTTACCAGTCAACATTGCGTCATCCTCAAAAGTAGTGTCAATTGTAAGAGATCCAAACTTGGTCTTGGTGCAGACCAACCACAGCATGATAGCCAAGGACGTAGCGATTGGAGGAGTGAATGTCGCCGCTGCCCAGTTCTGTTTCTTAGAGAGCAAAGTCAAAGCTGCTGGGAGTACCGCACCTCCAATAATGATACCCATCAATTCATAAAGGTAACCCATGGCGATGCCAGCATAGTACAATCCGATAGCAAATGCGGCCATGACATAGGCAAAGATGATGACCGAGGCGTGCGACATGATAATCAACTTTTTGCCAGATGCCTTGGGGTCGATATATGTTCTGTAGACATCATACGTGAAGATGGAAGAAACGGCGATCAACTCAGCAGACATGGCGGATGTGACTGCCATGAAAATCAACAAAAGACTCATCACAGCACCACTTTGACCCAAAAGCGCAACCGCGGCATTTGGCAAGACCAAACCAGCACGAACCTCAGCAGACGTCATCTTTGTGGGAAAAGTGGGCCAAGATGGAGTATTTTCCAAGGACAAGGCAGTGAGTCCCAATGTGGTGGAAACGAACATTGGGATAGCAAACCAGGCCAAACCGCCCATGACGTAACCTGGCAAAGTGGCAGCAGGGTCAGAGGCAAACGCCTTGTTAAAGTATCCATTGTCCAAGAAAACAGTACCAAAGTTACCAACAATGTTGATAACGAAAAAGATTCCTCCGGATCTGGACTTGATGGTCAAGAAAGAGCCCCCAGCGTTTCCTTCTCTTGGCAGAGTCTCCGCCAACTTGGTGACAATGTCCCAGACTGCACCAGGGGAGCCGAGCTTGTCAGAAGTCGCAAAAGCATTGAATCCAAAAACCAACATGATCACCACAATGACAACTGTGTGGGCGTAGTCAGTCAAAAACGTGGCCTTGATACCTCCAAACAAAGTGTAAATCACCACACCAAGAGGCAACAACAAACATGCAGCGACAACGTTCATGCCGGTCAAGTCATGCACAACAGCAGAACCACCAGTCAACAACATTGCAGTAACCAAAATGTTGGTGGCCAATCCCCAGAAACAGTAGATACCATGAGTGATACCGCCGTATCTCTTCTGAACAATCTCCAAGTATGTGTGGGCGAAAGGAGCACGCTCCTTACCCTTGATAGCCAAGCACGAGAAAAGAACAATTTGCACACACGCACCACAGGCGTAGTACAAGGCACCGGAAACACCATTGTTGTAGACTTGGACAGTTGAGGTCATAAGTGTGGCGGCCCAGGTCCAGGACGAAACCACAGCGGACGACAACAAGAACTTTTTCACGGATCTGCCAGCAGTCGCGAATTCTTCAGCCGTCATGATTTCCTTGTTGTAGCGCTTTAAGCAAAAGGTGGTGAGTACCATCGCACCAGCGAACACAGCACCCAAGCCAACGACGACAGCATATCCTGCCGACTGCGGAAGAGGGGTATATTGTGATGCAGAAAGCAGCAGCATTTTGAAGGTTTTTCGATTGAGTAATTGATGGCCTTCCCATGCTTTCAATTGGGAACAAATGCATTCTTATACACGAGAAAGAGAGTTCCCGAATTGATTAGAATCCCATTGTGCAGGCATTTATCTTATCAGCGATGAGGATGGCTTCCTCGTATCTGCAGGCGATCAGAACACATGCGTTTCAAGGGTCGCGACTTCCACTTCGCCGCTTCACGGGCCGGGATTGTATGCAGAAGACGGCGAAGAGTCCTATGAATTTTGGCTGGCTCCATTGTAAAAGGCTTATCAAATTTGCGCAGATACAGATGGGTTCCTATCATGATAATGTGGGTTCAATTTGGCCACTTGGCCATTTGGTCGTTTTTTGTAGGAGCCGATCGCCATAGATGGGGGCCAGGAAAGGTTCGGTGTAGTACCACAATGCACGTGATGCGACAAAAGAACTGGAACGGCGCTTTACTAACGGCGCTTCTTTAGCCGCACGGCTTCCAATTTCCAGCATGGTATCTTGCAAAGTCACACGAGGTCGCAAAGTGACTGAAGCACAGAGACGCCTCAAACTAATGAAGTTATTGGTGATGGGCTGTTGGGAGATAAGCATGTGTTAATTTTGATGAGCAAATAATGGAGCGGCAAGCGATTACCAATCACGTAGTTGCCGTAGTTGCCGATAAGTTGATAATGCGTGAGTCACAAATTCTTTAATGAAACTCTTGTATCACATGTACATCTTGGGCCTGATCAAACACTGGCAGCCATCATATTCATGTCCATAATCTCAAAAATTAGGAAGCTTATCATAAATCCCCGTGTAGGAAGATTAGCAAGTAGGCTCTGCGACACGAAGAACAATGCCAAGAAACGACAATCACATGTAGTTCTAGAACTTCAAGCCACTGAGAAGGCTTAGTGACTCGCTCACTGGCTCATTTGATTGGATACTTTCACTCGAATGATCGTCTGCTTGTAAAGCCAGTTTGATACCGAAATCAAAGTCGTCAAAAGTGAGCAAGTTTTGACTGGACTCTTGTTGCAGTTTAAGATCTAAGGAAATCAATCTCTGCTGACTAAGCACATCCTTTTGAGCCTTTGCTTTTACAGTAGCCTCATCACGAATTTTTCCAGCGATTTTGAGGTCAAACTTGTTCACGAAGTAGAAGGTTCCCAGAACGTGCTTGTCGAAGACTACGAGCCCTTCATCAACACACCGTGCTAGTTCCTCCACACAAATGGCCGATGACCACCCGAAATTATCTGCGATTTCAGCCACGGTTTTTCCACGAAATGCGCGGTAGGCGTCTTTCATGTACCTATCGGCGTCAGCTAGAAGCTCACTGGTAAATTTCTCGTATATGAACTGGTTTTCTTCCGCCACCAAATGCTCCAAGATGACCTGATGTGTATCCTGCAGATCATGGTGCTTTTGTGTGATGACAACTAGACCTGACAGATAAGTCTTAAGTCTCACGGGTAAGTTCAATGTCTCGAACAACTGTAGGCACTTCTGGAAGTTCAGGGTGGAGACGAGATCCCCGCCAAACCCTTGACTCATGATGGAAAATCGATTATAAGACGCGAACAAGTCTTGTGATGTGATCATTGACGAGCGCTTGGTGAGCTCAAAGTTGAGTAGAAACTCACATATATGCTGCGCTAGCTCCTGGTGGTATATACTCAGTGTCGGGCTCACCAGAAACGGAACCATGGTTGTGGAAGGTATCTGAGGTCTTTTGATTAGTGAACTAAAAGATGACGTGAGTGCAAGAATTTCCTGTGCTTTGTGCATAAGCTGCCCTAAATCTTCTAGGGACAGAGATAGGAGGAGCTCGTTTTGTTTCCGTTGAAGCTCGCCGATTTTCTGGAGTCCTTGGATTCCTCTCGATTGTACTCTTGGAGTGGATTCACGTGTGGGAACAACTTTCGTGGAGTCATCACTAATGCCACCTTTTGCCTCGAGAGCCTCCCATTTCATTTTATCGATAAGTGTTCTCAAGTGTTTATAGAACTCCCCGTCGCCTCCTTTTCGGAAACTGATCTTCACATACGGAGAGTTGTTGGTGTACACCTCATTTTCTTCGAGCACTAGCCCTAGGGGATTAGATGCAGCAGGCGAGCTTCTTTCAGAGTCCTCGATCTGTTTCAAGACGGATTTGGAGGCCTTCTTAAGGGGTGCCCCACAAACCTCACAGAACCTCATGGAAGGATGATTGATGAAGGTGCATTTGGGACATGCGTCAGGACTTGTATCTGAGCTCTGGGACGATTCTGAATCACGAGTAGTGCCCGTAGCTCTGTTTAACACGTTTTCGAGAAGGCCGTGGGACGGCGGGATCCCGCAGGAGACACACTTGGGGAAATTTGCTGCCAAGTTAATCTGAGAGGACATGTGATTATTGAACGAGCAAATACTACAAACCCAATCAAGAATCTGCAGCTGATTTGCTGACAGCTCAGGTTCAGACAGACATTGCTCAGGTGAGCGTGTCTTGGATTTTGATGCATCTTTTAAGTAAAGTTTAACCTTGGGGCTGGATCGAAGGAATCGCTCGACACATTCTGCATTTGCGACATCGCTCAAGTTGACAGCAACGGCTCGCGAGGTATCTGCAGAGTCAAGGTAGATGACACGTTTGCTTGTCAAATACACCCGGCCGTTTTGATAGTGCTTGATCTTCAGCTTGCCCTGGTATATTCCCACGCTATCTTTGACAAAAACGTGGTGCTCGTCTTCTATAAGAAACGGCCGGTTGGATTTATTGACAGGAACACTGTGCCACACATAGAGAAACGACATGTGGGGCGTGTATGTGTATTTCCAACGGTTGGATGTGTATGAATGTTTACGAAACGACGGTATGTAATTATTATTTTGAGTGGGGTAACAAACGTGTGCATGAAGGTGGAGAGCGTTGAGACCGGCACAGATCTGACGCGTTGCGCAGGAACCAACTTTGGCAGTGTCAAAATAAAGGGTAAGATAGACGAGATGGTTCGGTATTGGGATAGAGAAAGCAGCCACGTTTTGATTTATGGGCGAACTTGTAATTGAGAAAATCTGATTTTTTGTTTACGGGAATTTTTTTCGGAGCTTCGTGTCTGAGGTACAATTTTGAAAATGGGTTAGTGAGTGCTGGTTGCGCATGTGCCGTATAGGCTTGAACCACATTAAGCTGTCTTTTGCCAACAGACTCTCCAAACCTTTCCAGTTTTCCTTCAAAGGTTTACAAGGATGTTAATGTTATTCAAGCTTGCTCTGAAGTCAGGAGGTGAGTTAGCATCTGGGCTTTTAGTTTACTGACACGCCTAGAAGTCTAGGCTTCACAGTTCGGTCCACTATCGCACCTCGCAACCAACAGTTGCAACCCCTCGTAACCCGGACGAATTAGAGCTCTACAATGATCACAAGATCGAGTTTTCAACAATAGTGATGCAAGAAAAAAGCCTACATATCAGCTATAACTCCCTAGAGAGCCCATTCTAGAAATTTAAAGTTTCAAAAATTTGACGGGATCATTGTTTTACTGGGGGTAGGCGTCCGGATAAGACAGGGGCACGCATCTCCCCTAACTTCTAACCAACTCCATCGCGTGCTGGTAGTCCCGCACCCAACTGGTGCGACAGATCAGAAACCGCGGTCTGTGATCTGTGTTTCAGAGATCTGGAAATCAGTATATCCCCACCAAATACCCCCACAAATAATCCCCACAGCTCTTCCTCACACATCATGGCTTTTTTGTTCAAGAGGAACCCCAAATCCCCGTCAGACCTTGTGCGGCTGCTCAATGAGCTGGTGTCCAAACTCGACTATCTGACCGACTCGCGCAAGTACCAGGATGATTGTCATCGGTATTTAAGACAGATGAAAGTCGTGTTCCATGGCGACGAGGAAAACGATCCTCAACCAGACCAGATCGCGGTTTTGGCCCAGGAGGTTTATAGTTCGGACTGTCTTTTCCTCTTGATCCAGAGCTTGCGCAAACTAGACTTTGATCTGCGAAAAGACATCATATCCTTATTCCTGGCCCTCTTAAGACGACGTATAGGCAACGACTCGCCTACGGTGGACTACTTGGTGCACAAAAAGCCGGAGGTCTTGGTGGCGCTCATGCGAGGGCCCGAGGTCAGCGACACGGCGTTGGTCTGCGGGCAGATCTTGCGGGACTGTGTCAAGTTCGAACAAATCAACCGATTTGTGCTCCATCAGCCGCTTTTCTGGAACTACTTCCGATATGCACAGAGCCAGGTCTTCGAGGTCGCCACTGACACATTTGTCACGCTAAATCTGATCTTGACCTCGCACAAGAAACTTGTGTCGGACTTCTTGGCAAAAAATTGTGAGAGCTTCACCCAGGTGATAAATGGGCTCATAAAGTCAAACAACTACGTCACCAAACGGCAAAGTGTGCGACTCTTGACTGAGCTTGTGATGCAGAAGCTGAACCAGCAGTTCCTAATGTACTATTTCGACGACACGACTAGCTTGAAGATCATCATGATGCTTCTAAGTGACAAGCTGAAAAACGTGCAACTAGAAGGCTTCCATGTGTTCAAGTTTTTTGTCGCCAAACCAAAAAAGTCACAGAAGATCCTCGACATACTCACAAAAAACAAAGAGAATTTTGTCCAGTTCTTTAGCACTTTCGATGTCTCTGAATACGGGTCGAACACTGTCGAGGAGCGCGACTACATCATGCACGAAATCCAGAAACTACCTGACATCGAGAGGTTGGATTGATTCCACCGCCAACTAGCATACACTTATAGTGTGCACCACATAGCATATACTCATAGTGGGTCATACAGATCTCGAATTACACCTTCATTACACCAATGCCTTCAAATAGTCTCTCTATTTCTTTCTTTCTTTCTTGCTATAAATTGTGATTGCTAAACGTGATCCAATGGTACATTTACTCAATGACTCTGGACCAGCCCTCGTACTCCTCCTCACCGTACTGGATCTTTCTGATCCACTCAGCAACCTGCACGGTCAACTCCCCAGCCTCACCCTTGGCCAAAGGCACGGAAATGTCCTCGCCTCTCCAGCCAATAGTCTTGATAGGAGACACCAAAGCAGCGGTACCGGCACCGAAAGCCTCGACCAACTCGCCCTTGGCAGCTCTTTCCTTGACCTCCTTGATGGTGAACTTACGCTCAGAAACAGTCCATTCCGAGGATGGCAATCTGTCTCTGGCCAAGGCCAAGATCGAGTCTCTGGTGACACCCTCCAAGATGGTTCCGTCCAATGGAGCAGTGGCCAACTCCTTCTTTCCCGACGCGTCTTGGAAAACGAAAAACGCGTTCATGGTACCAACCTCGGTGATATATCCCTCCTCACCGAAAAGCCACAAGTTCTGCTGGTATCCTCTCTTGGCAGCCTCCAAAGCTGGCTTGATGCATGGCGCGTAGTTGGCACCCAACTTCTTGTCACCACATCCGCCGGGCCAGGCTCTGACAGCGTAGTCGGTAGCCTCCAAAGAAACGGCCTTGAATCCAGTGGAGTAGTATGGGCCCACAGGCGATGCAATCATGTACAAAAGCGCTCTGTCAGGGGTGCTGACACCCAAAGTGGCCGTCGTTCCGATCATGGTGGGTCTCAAGTACAAGGAGTAGCCCTCACCCTGGGGCACAAAGTCCTGGTCAAGCTTCACCATCTCCCCTATCAATTTGATGAACTGCTCACTGTCGAAAGTGGGCAAGCAGATTCTCTCGGCGGAGGAGTTCATTCTGGCCATGTTCTTGTTTGGTCTGAAGATTCTGATCTTGTTGTCTTTGTCTCTGTAGGCCTTCATTCCCTCGAAAAGCTCGAAGCCGTAGTGGAAAACGACTGTCGATGGGTCGAGGCTCAAGTTGTGGTATGGGGTGATGGTGGGGGCGGCCCAGCCGTTCGCGGCGGTCCACTCGACTTCTAACATGTGGTCGGTAAACGACTTTCCAAACACCAACTGGTCATTTGGAAGCTTTTCCTTTGGAGTGGTGGTCTTGGTGATGATCAATTTGGATGCGTCCAAAGGTGCCTGACTCATGGTTGCTAATAGTCTGCGTGGGATGTTAGTTGCTGTTCTCAAAGGAGCCACTCGGGTAAAGAAGGTCATGAAGAATTAAGCGAAGGAATCTGGAAGCAATGGAGCAAAGCGAGTGTTCCGAGAGAGACTGAAGAATATTGCGACATACATTTTTTTTCGTGCTGATACTTTATCAGAGTCTGTGCGCACCGAGCAGCCCGAATTTGATTTATAGATTCGCGCCGGTTCCGGCCAAAGAGTCATTTGCCGCGAATAGCCGGCAGACGGACATTTTGACACGAGGCTGCCGATCTCGCGGGACATGCGCTTACGTGCGAGATACAGGCGAGTCGTGAATATGGCGCCTCTAATTTCCTTATTTAAGCTTTTGAGGCCTCGGAGTGTTTGGCCCGAATTTCTGACGCTGGATTTCTGGTATTAAATTGGGTGCTTTGAAATAGAACGCTCGGCTTTTCCTCTCGCAAATCCAAACGTTTACATGTATCATGCCCCTGCCTGAGGTAGTTCGTTCTCGTTATATACCTTCTCAACTTGACAGCTTCTCGAAATCCTGATACCATTCATATTTTTAGGTAAAATGTTCTTTAATTCATATATACAGAATGAGAAATCAAGAAACTGTTGTGTTCTAGTAGACCTTGAGATTCTCCACAAATTGTCCTGATAAGTAAACGTTTCCCTTTCCTGTAATGTTGACCACCTCTGGATTCGTACCAAGATAACTGGCCGCTGCCCATAGAATTGTCCCCGATTTAATTTCTAAGCCGTTCACAAAGTTTATACGTAAAATCTCCTTTCCATGACCCAAACTTGAATGATCTTCAGGCAAGGTTTTCTCAAAATATCGTGCTGTGACTAGCACATTGTGGGTATCGATTGCGTTTTCAGTTAAAAGCTCCGCTTGAAGACGCCCACCCAAAATAGGCATTACCACGTCTGAAACACCGAATGAAAAAAGTGGAGTCTCTGTCGAGACTCTGTACATTTCGTACTGCTCCGGTCTCATTAAGTCACCGATTTGGATGTTTGTTACGTATGTCGTGGATGAAAGCGCACATTTCTTCTTCGATGAAAGTCCGTATATGCGAAGAAACTTATCCAGAAGCTCAATGACACCATTCTCACCAGCAATACTCATGTGTTCTGGGCGTATCAAGGTATCTTTCATAGCTTTTTCCGGCGAAAAGAGCGCATCCCACTCATAGTATCCACTGCCAAGGAATTGACGGGTACTGTTCCACTGACTAGGATGCGTTTCACACATAAGCATATGATCGAAAGCTGGCTGCAAGGCGGAACCGAACCGATTCGACTGGAAAGAGACCTCAGGCCTAACAACGTCCAGTTCGAGGTCCAACTCGTCCAGAGGCCCAATCATGCCCCTCCACATCGAGCCTGTCAGTCCTTCAAAGTCTGTGAATTTGGTAATCTTAGATGAGATCAAGGGAGAAAATTTCTCTTGGCTTCGCTTCTGCATCTCCTCCGTCAACCAGAGGGGATGGGCCTCTGTTGAAAAGATCCAATTCTTCTGCTTCATGCTCGTACTATGCACATAACTTTCATTGGCCTCATCAAAGAGAAGGTACAAGTATTTGAGCAGTTCTCCCAACACAAATGTTTCCATGCGATCTTGCATGGCTCCAGATCTCACATCCTGGTATCCCGAGAGGCCACACTTGGCCTTAAAACGGGTCTCAAAGAGCTCTAGTACGCGCGCACCGATTTCTAAATACATGGGTTCTTTGGTGGCACGATACAAGTAGTAGGTCGACTCGATGAATTCCGGACGCAACGGGTACCACTCTAAAGGAACTGCCCGGTGCACCTTCTCTTTTAGCGGAGGGTTATCCACAGTGTTTAGGAGGGTGATCCATCGTTCGGGAATCGAGTCGAAATGGTCCCAAATCTTGAGGTAGACAAGATGGGTCGATACCGCGTCAGAGAGTCTCCCGGCTAGAACCTGCAACCCGGGCCAGAAGGCGCTAAGCAGGTCAATCCACCATACTACATGGCTTCCTAAATGGGTGTCGATATTGGCGAAATACATCCAGCCGTCAGAACCAGATCGAAATGCCAGGAGTGAAATAAGACTTTGGTAGGACTTCGAAAATACGTCCCACAACTTATCGTCATTGAACAAGATCGCCCCTTTCAACGCATACTCATAGAACGAGTCGATCAGAGCCCCGATTCCAGTGATCCTGTCCAGAAATTTGCTTGCAATTGGATCTACAGACATCGGGAGCAAGCCCAAGTCCAGCCGAGCGTCCCAGAGTTTATCGAAGGTCTGGCGGGTCAATATTTCGAACCTGGCATCCCCTGTGAGTCTCAGAAGAATAGTGAATTCTACAAACGGCGTCGTTGCACCTGCAGTACACGCCTCTCTGTTTCTATCCAGCGACACGGCATCGAGACCGTGGGCCAAATTCACTCGCGGTAAAGGCAAATTCGTAGATGTATTATATGCCGGGATAACCCGAAGTCCCAAATCATATGCCATTTCCAAGAGGAAGCCATCGTAGTTTGACACAATGGTTCGAATCTTTTGATCACCATCTGATGACCAGTCATGCTCCAAAAGTGCGAGATGTGCCAGAAGAAGACCACCGAGCCATCGTATTGACGCCTCGAATACCTGAACCACGTGATCCTGCTCAAAAAAAGTGTCTTTATTCAATTTGAGGTATTTTAAGACAAACTCGAGTTCGTCCCACTCGTGCATCATGATGAGCGTGTCGAGATTATCTAGCGCGGTCAGCGAGACGTTGCCTAGGACATCGAGATGGATGTCATCAGGCGAAGTGAATTGAGGCCCATAGGGTACGCAGGAAATGGGTCTGAGTTCGTCTGCGGGGAACGCATGCTTCATGTACGAGTTCCAGCCATGCTGAAAAAGCAGTTTTGTCCGGTTCTTGAGCTCCCGGAGATGCCGCGGCGTATACGCCGAATGCGCTAGCGGGTCTAGACTGAACACGAACACGGCATAGAGAAGGAGGTAAGATGGGTTCATACGGAAGCGTCCTGGAGCTTGCACGTGATCAAGCTGGTCTGATGTATGTTGAAAAGTCTATGCGATTTGAACTTGGCCTGTTTTACTCTCATGCACCTCGTGTTGTCTACAGTTTACAGTTTGGCGTCTTAGTACGCGCGCCGATCTTCAACGCGTCATCTTCTTGGAGGGATTATAATGATGCGAAAATTGAGGTTGCTTCTGGAACCCGCGAGCGGCTGCGAAAGAAGCAGGAAAGGTTCACTGAATACCACGGAAGCCTCGATACTAGGGGTCAGGACATTGAAGAGAAAAATACACAAATGGTAAAGCTAAGCCCTGAATGGGGTCAAACCAGTCATCGCAATGGTTCTTGAACTAACAAATTGGGATCGACATCGGGGCAGAAAAAATTTTGGCGATTGGAAAATAGAGTGTTTCTTTATTGAAAAAAACTCTTCAATCTGGCCTCAGAGTCAACACAGGAGACAGCTCTTCGGGTGATCATCTATTGCCGGTTTGTCCTATTGTATTTGCGCGAAAAAATGAATCCTCTTGTTCAAGACGATACGGGCATTATGAAAGGTCGTGTAGACCTATAAAATCCTTTATAGCTCACCTGATATATGTGTGCAGGAGTGTGAGCAAATTAGAGTCAGGGATCACAAACCATTTTTGAGTAGAAGCATGAGATCATACGATTGTCATTGAGAGCTTCACGTTATGAATAGCTGTGGGATCGCGGCATCAAAAGCCTCTTGAAGGCACTGCCCAATGCCGCACAAAGAAAGATCCTGTACGTGAAGCCCATCTGGGAATTGAAGACTGAAGGAGCCATATGACAATAAAAGGCTCAACCACGCCACCACCGAGTGTAAGAGCCTCAGCGCCATAAAAAAATCAATATTGTGATCAATATATTACCAAAGTATGAAATTTAAAACACTCCCATTGATTGCAGGAAGCATGGAATCCGGGACACGTGTGTTCCGTGACGTGCGCCTGATGCTTTTCGACCGGCATATAGCGAGCTTCACCGCGCCTCTGTCATGCACGGAGAGCTTGTCTCGGCCTGCATGTGGCCTCCCCCCAGCAGAGCGAGCATAGGGAAGGCCACAGCAAGGGCAGATCTCCCGAACTTTGCTCTCGGCAACAAACCCAACTCTTTTCAATTCAGAACAAGCAGCCTAAATTAGCTTGCAGCTTTCTTCTTTGTGCTCTTGCTGACCTCTGATTTCTTTTCAGCGATACGAGAAATAGTGATCCTTGTTTGCCTGAATCGCCTTTTTTCGTGTGGATTTTCGCATACTCGTGGACAGTGTCTGTTGCTAAAACCGGACCAGCCCTTTGATTAACATTTCAGAGATTTGAATTGAACTTCATTTCAATTCTTTCAAAAAACCCAATCGTCACTTGTTGGTCCCTATCACACCCAATGTTCAGACGGAAAACACGCAATTCCACTGCTTACACGGGCGTAGGCCTTTCCTCACCAAATGCCCAGGCTCCAGACAATGGTGCCATGGCCGCTGCCTTAACTATTGGACAGAATCTCAAGCAGTCTCGTCCAGATGTTTACGGAAAACCTAATCCACCCATGATGACCAGAAACCAGCAGCCTAGATCGGCGCAGAGTCTTTTGAAACGCTCGTCATCTATTCTGAGCTCCATCGGATCAACATCCACGCCTAGAACCTCGCGTACCGGGCTGAATCTTTCGAACCGCCACAGCATGGCTCCCGTAGGCAACAGACGCATTTACAGTATTGATGACAGTTTCGACGACTCGTTTTTCGAGGAAGTGGGCCATGAAACGGATGCCCGCTACAGCAACGAGGCCCAGCTTCGTGACTTGAGATTGCATCACACTCCACAGCCTTCCCAGCCCAAAATGGTGAAAAAATACATCCCTACACCCAACGGAATCAAGGTGGTGGAGGTTCCGGAGGAGACCATCAAAAAGGATATCGCCAGATCCAATTCCATGCGCTCCGGGCTTTCTGCGAGCCGCTCGGGGCTGATGATGCGCAACCCAAGATCGCATTCCTTGACCAACGCCGCCAGAGCAAAGAAACAAAACCGCCTGCGTCTTTCTTCCTTGGTCAGTGGACCAGTGATTGACGAGCAGAGCGAAATCGAGTACCAGTCTAGATCTCACCCTCAGGACCACTCAGATGCTTCCAGAGAGCTGGAAAGATTGCACAGAGAGATCGAGCACGAGAAAAAATTGGCTAGGGACTTGGAGAAACAGCGGGCGGAGTATGAGCAGTTGAAGAAGTTGCGCCTTGAGAACGAGCGCAAGTTAAAAGAACTCCAGAGCTTACAAGAGGAAGATACTTCTTCGTTCAAGGACATGTCATCTCTTGAAGAGAAGGTATCCGCGTCGAGCCATACCACTGCCATTTCCGAGCAAGTAAACTCTAATGGACCAGTTACCGGCCACGGAAAAGAGACTGTGGATGAAGAAGAGGAGGACGTGCCGATCGAGCCAAAATCATTTGTGGTGGATGAGCTAGACCTGAAGAAGCGTGGGGCCAGTGAGCAGAACGGGAAACCAATCGAGTCTCTTACGGACAAATCGATTGTCTCCGAGAATAAGCAGGACGAGTTTGTGCCTGTGTCTGTGTCTAAGTCTCCAAACAGTGCAATTGAACAGGCTAATGGCGACTCTCCTATTTCTTCGAAAAAATCCGAGGAAGGAGAATACGTCGACAACTTCGGGATCGAGGAAGTGCCTACCGAGAGTTTCGACTCTCCTAACCTTGCCAGCAAATTGCGCCCCTCGTTTGCCCAACAGGATTTTTCTGAAGACCAGACCCTCAGAGCGCCAGTGAGCAACATCTCCTACGAGTTTGGTGCATTTCCGGAAGAATCGGTCAAGCCCGATGTCTCGCCTTCCTTCGATCCTGTACCTGAGGTCATTCTGATGCACGACGAGAACTTCGAAGATGGCTTGGCCCCTCCTTCCAACTTTGCCGGCTCGATCCGGTCATTTTCGAGTGTGGACTCCAAATCTAAGCCCATCAAGTCGGCCATGAAGAGCACTCGTGCGTCGTACATTTCAAGCAACAACTCCAACGAAAGCCCTGCGCATCAGGCTTATTTGTCTTTGACGACTGCTGAAAACACAAGACTCAACTCGAAGTTGTCCACACCCCACTTGAACGATGGGACTCTTGCCCCAGAACCCAAGCCGCAGAGCTCGAGGTCCCCAGTCAACCCCCAGAAGAGGATGTCTCAATCCTTGCGTAAAAAGCCAAGCACTGCGTCCCAAAACGGTATGCCCGCGAGATCGCTCAGGCCGCAATCGGTGATGGACGCTCCTTCAGGAATGAGCAACAGATCTTTGAAGTCTCAGCCAATTGCGCCACACCCAACGTCTAAGCCAAATTACCAATCGCCAGCGAAGCTCAAGGCCGCAGAGCTTTATGCGAAGGCCAACAAAAGACCAATGTCTGAATTCCAGTCGCTTCCTAGAAAGTCATCGTTCAGCAGAGAACCCGAATCTCCACAAGCTCCAGCGCCACAAGCTCAAGCCCAATCCCAACCTCAAAAGAAGTCTGCACACAGAACGACCTTGAGATCGTCCGTGGTCCCTCCTTCAGTTTCTGAGCCAACTCCGGCTGCCCTCAATAATACTGCTCCAACATCATCTCATAAATTTGGTGGAGGAAACTTCAGGTCCAAGTTCGCCGATTCAGATGACGAACAAGAAAGTCAAGCGGGATTCTCTAATGGATTCCTGTCACGCTTCGCAGACTCCGATGACGAGGCTCCAGCTATTCTGAACACCAATCGTCCCGTCGAGTCGTCTCCCTCAAAGAGTCTCAGAAACAAGGAGGAGAAGAAAAAGAAGGCGAAGGAGGAATCCGACTCCAAAGAGAAGAAACCAAAGAAGAAGTTTTTGAGGAAACTCTTTGGCCGTAATTGAACATAATTCTCAGTTTATAAATATAATATACAAGTGTCACAAGCGTGATCGATACTAGGACTCAAACTCGATGAGGTTCTCAGAGTTCAAGTTCTCTCTCTTTATTTCCGAGTCCACTCTTTTGGCCTCCTGGAATCTCTGCATCTGACTATTCTCCGCGTTGCCTGGAATTGCTACGGCTTGAGCCTCGGCACCTAGCAAAATGTCTTTGTCTCGATCATCAATATCAATGATATCGAAATCGTCATCTTGTTCCTCGTCATCGTCCGCATGCCTCGCACTCTTACCTGATTTTAAAGATGAATTATCAGTGTGAGGTATGTTTGTTGAGTGAGCTGCGGAGTCCATGCGGCGCCGCACCTTCTTGGCGACCTCTTTTCCATCAGCTAGAAGCCCATCAAACATATCACGAATGTTTCGCATGGTATCAAATTTGCCATCCAACAGTTTGTCCAAATGAATGGACTCGCGGAGAGTCTTGGCAAAGAACAACTCGTATGTTTCATCAGCAAGAATGACCATCCTGAATGTTGGAAGATTCAAGAATACCGGTGTGTTGGGGTTGAGAGCGGCATTATGACTGAGTCTGTGGTCCACCGGTAAATCCTCGAGAAGCTTCTCGTCGTCCTTAGGCTGCGCATATTCGAATGATCGTTGAATGAATGTACTTGCTGAGGATAAGTAACGCTCGAGTTGCTCGTTTTCTAACTTTTCTCTATCAATGTCAATGTCTGATGGTAGGAGGATTTCGTCGTCGACGAACCTTTTTGTTTGCTGCTGCTTGTAGATCTCGTCGGCCATGGCATTCTCAATTGCAACGGTGGTGAGCGAGTCCAAAAGACGGCCCTCCTTCCATGGACTGGTGACGAATAATAAGTCCTCGGAAATACCGAGAATGCCTTCTCTGTCCACACAGTCATCAAGACTATAAAGATCAAAGAAGTTTGAGATTGCTGTCAACAAATCCGGGTCCGTGAGTTTGTGAAGGCCAACGATAAGGTCTGAGAGCGACAAGTCACCCCTATTGCGAAGGTCCCATTTGATGAATAGAAGTTTCAAGAATTTCTCCTGTTTCTGAGCCGTTTCTGGGCTGGGATCATCGTCTATAAAGTCACACACCTGCAGCATGAATACTGTAAATGCATCGAAGTCCATGAAACTTGAGCCAGATCCAACAGTGATTTGTGCCTGCACAATCGAGTAGAAACGATCATAGATCAAGCCGACAATATCTGGCGGGAAGTTTGGCGTTTTGGGGAGATTTCTGAGCTCTGTTCTTTTGACAAAGGTCGAAATGTTCTGAAAAATGGTGTTTCTGTGTTTTGCCCTATGCTTCTCGATAGTTTCTTCTGTGATTACCGAGAACTCCTTGAAAGCGACCACGAGAAGCTCCTGGAATTTCGTTGCCTGTGCAACTTTTGGACTGCTCGAGTCAGGATGTGCGAGCTGGTCCAAGTTATTGAAATACTCCTTGAGGATCAGAAAGAAGGCGCCATCATCTTCGGCAGCCAAAAGTTCCTCGCCATTGATTTTAAGAATCGCAAGTGCCACTTGAAACAATGTTTTAGGACCTTGCAAGAAAAACACATCCAAGATCCTGAATGCGAATACCAAGGGCATGGATGTCAAGTAAAGGCACAAAAACCAAGGCAAGGATATGACTGAGAGCTGGATATCATTTTTGGTCAAATGGCTCCAAAGCATGGGGATTTTTTCCTCGACTAGAGACTCAAACACCCTCTGGTCTAAGAGTGTGCCGTACATCGTCTTGGAATAGTATCCCGGTACAATTCTCTCACAGATCGAGCTAAGGCACCAGAACGCCTGTTCTTCAGACATGTAGATAAGCAACGCTGCAGCAACAATGTTCATCGCCTGGCAGTAGCCGATCTCCGGGTTTTTCCAGGAGTACGCCACTAAAACACGGCGCAAACGTTCGATACCCTCTTCTTCCTGGTATGCTGCATACTCAGGCAACGATCTATATAGGTCTTTCGAGATTTCTTCAATGGCGAGAGAAGTCTTCTGGGCGTTATCGCGAAGAAACGCCTCGTATGCGCCTCCCAGATCCACTCTAATATACATCGACCCCGAGCACAACTCCCAGATTTCGCCTCGCAAGCGGTTGGGCAAGCCGACACGTACAAGTTTGTAGAACATCTGGTTCCGCACTAACGCGAGATTCCGACCTTCTGAGCGGAAAAGATCGAACCAGAGTTTCATCTTGGATCGATCGCGCAGTTCCTTGGGATTTCCAGGGAACTTGAACTCGCTGCCAAGCCCGCCCGGAGGCATCTTCTCGATCAATTCGGAGGAAACGTTGTTTTTTGCAAGAAGGTATTCTGAGTAACAAGTTTCGATGAACGGTTGGAGCAGCTTTATGTTGGGTAAATTGGCCTTCAATGCAGATTTCAACTCAAATGAGAACCTCTCGCTTTCGGACCGGAGCCCGACCAAGTAGAGTTTGATGCTGAGTTTCGAGTGCGTGATCAACTCGAGCGCAAAACCATAGGAACTTGTAGGAAGACGCTCAACCTTCTTGATGGTAGAAAGGTGAACAACAAACGAGCAATTGCGCCCGTCAAACACGTCCTGGAATACCAAAAAACGCTGGGTGAGGAAAAGGCGGCCCTGGGGATAACGCACATCCTTGTATGCGTCCGTCACTGTTTCCGTGCCGTAGCTGACCTCGACAGCAGACTCGGAGAGTATCGTTTCTCCCGGCGGAAGCCGGTGCTCTTTACAGAAAAGCTCGTCTCTACTGAGCTCGCTCTGGCCGTTCCGCTCGACCACCTGTTTGAAAGTGTTTATGGCCTTTTCGCGGATATTGCCAAAAAACGACATGTTTCCGGTCAATTGCGATGTGTGTGGTGTTTTAATAGTATCTGATCGTCTATTTTGGGCCCCGGCTAGAATTGGCTGGAGAGCCCAGCCTGGTGCTGCGCCGTGCGGAGTCTGGACAGGAAAACAACGAATGTGAGGGGGAGGATATCTTGAAAAGAGGGGAAGTATTGGTTTTATCAACTCTGAATTTTAGATTATCATTGGTGTTTTGGAAAATTCTACTTGTTTTCTTTCTCTCAAGTTTTTTAAAAAAAGACCAAGTGGCATCTTCACATAGTGTAATGAAGCCCTTTTGTTATATGATATGCCGCTTTCGAGTGTGGAGAAGTCTGGAGCCATAGATCCTGGGTTGCTCGCTCCAGGCTTGCAGCCGCGTGTGCACTCCTAGTGTATTTTGTCATTTTGAATTCAATATTCGAATTGAATACTAAACCTAGTGTCGAGAGTCAAAACTCTTTTTCTGGTTGTTGTCTTTCGTGTATCTTACTACAGAAACATCTAAGAGTTCTTTTGTGGGGTGAAGAAAGTAACTTGTCGCTAGCAGCAGATGATTAGCTAGGGATCCAAGGAAACTTGGTATTCGGGAACTTGGCACTCCAGAGAAGAGCCAGTGTGCGTTTCAAATCTTTATCAAGTTTGGTGAAGCGTACTATGGAAAATCAGATGGCACAGACACACGGAGAATTTGACTGAAACGTTGCGCCAGGTTTGCAGCCTTTCGTTTAAGATCAGTCTTTGTCGATTATATGTGCACACCCAACGAAACGGTTTTAGCGGTGTATGGTAGTGGGCTGACAATCAGCCATCTAGGACAATTTCATACCTAAACTCACAGGAAAGCCCATTATACTCAACAAGCCAATGGCCTTCTATTTGCTACACGTTTCTATTCCAGAGAAATATGCAACAAAGATAGCTCAAAAATAGCCTCTACATACATGTGATTACGTTATCAATTGAAGTACGAATGCACTATATGTGATTTGGCAGTTCCTTCTATCCAGTAAGACTCATGCTCACCCTCTTCCCAGCTGCCCGCTTCCCTGCAATGACCGGTTATTATTCAACTTTGCGTTGGGGCAATGCTCACCGAGTCACGTACACTTTTCTCCTCCTGCAAGTCTTCCAAAGACATGTAACGAGAAAAGTCAGAGATTTGTCTCAATGGCGTTGGCACTCTTATTCTTTTCTTCAGTTTGAACTTGTTGCTGATAATCTTCCCGGTGTTGCTCAAGAACATCTTGACGACATCTTTCTTTAACTGTAGAATAAAGTCGTTGCTATTCCAAGTCTTATCCTTGTAATGAATTGGCGGCAACGAAAACTCAAGATTGTGCACATCAATAATATTCAAATGCTTGGGTGCCTTGAAACTGATGCACAATTTCGTTTTGTTCATTTTGAAATCCCCAACCACAAAATACTGAGAAGATCTCTTCATAATGACCGCAATGTCGTCAGGGATGTTTTCGTTTTCTTTCGCAGCTCGTTTATGTTTGCGTGGCCCTTTCGAACCATGATACTGGCCCAGATGACCTTCGCTGGAGGTCGTGGTCATACTTTCACCGCTAAACGTGTCTCTTGAAGGAGAATGACGAGTGGAGCTGGAGGAGGATTCGCCCTTGCTGAATGTTCCCCGATCCCATAAATTTTTAAACGTTTTCGAGGGCGAATTAAGCGCAGTTGGACCTTCAAAGCTGTCAGATCCTGCGTCAATTTCCGAAGTGTCCGTGTCGCCACCATCTTTCTTTTGCTCACCACTCGAATCATCGCCTGGTTGATTATCCGCTTTCGGAAACAAATAATTGAAAAGACTTGTGGCAGTATTGTAGTCAAGCTGGACTTGTATGGGCTGCACCGATAAGTCTGCATTACTCATAACGCGAATCCCGCCAACAGGTGTAAGCATTTTCCAATTCATGATGATCATGGGTTTGTCCGCATCATAAAAGCCCTCCTGATTCTGGTTATCTTTCTTGCTGGAATATGGACGAAGTATCTCTGGGTACACAATGTCCTTCTGCAAATTAAATCCTTGGATCAAGGAAACTTTGACTGTGTTGGCGTTTGAGCCATCCGCTTCCTCTGACCTAGTAAATGCTGATGTTGCTAGAGCAAAATCGACAAGCGGTTTTCGAGAGTCCGTGAGAATATGAAAGATTAGCTGGTCAACATGAACTGCCCACTTTTTACTCATCGACCCCAACGCGCTGTATTTAGAGCTCTTGGCTTCCAAGCTCTTGATTATGATGGAAAGCTCAATCTTCATTCTGCATAACTCAAATTTGAGATGATCGTGCTCTCTTCGTTTCCGGTCAGAAAAACGTATGCTCTTTTCATTCACCTTGAGAATTAAGAATCTGCATATTCTGATATTGTTCTGTAGAAGTTGTACCTTATCAGCGAGGTTTGCAAGGTCTGAGGCCTCTGATACCGATGAGATTTGCTGAATTCTTTGAAGAAAATCATTATTGTCTTTCCCATGAATGAGTAGATCAGTCAAGACGAAGTAGAACGCACAGTACTGTTCTGATGTGGCGTTTATCACAAGCTTCGCCATGTGAACAACAACTTCGCTCGCACGCGAATGCTCTTTGCATGTTTCAACTGCAAGCATATTCGGTTCCTTCAAAGAAAATGCTATTGTTGTTTTTTCAACGACCAAATATTTCGCATTAAGCTCGAGATTCTCAGTTTCCTCGAGATTCATCCAAGGGGAGAAGGAACCCTTTCGTTCACTCGCACTCTCGGATCGGTTTATACTGTCTGGGAAGTCGTCATTTTGAAATGATAGGACGCGAGAGTCGCGGCAAAGAACACCATATCTTGTTTCTAAAAGAGACAAGTTGTCTTTGGAGTCAGTGATGATATTATCAGTTCCCTCATGGTTCACATGAAACACACGAAGCTCGATGTCTTTGCAGATCATAAGTAGACATGCATTCGGATTCAAATCGCTTTGGAGATGGATTTGAGGCTTGATGAACTTCACGAGATACTCGGGTTCGATTTCTTCCGTGTCGCAAACTAAGCTAGACAAATATTCTTCGAACGATTCAATGACGTCATTGCCACAAGTAAATTGGTCTTGAGAAACAAATGAAGGCTCACTCATCGTCTGCCTCTTCTTCTGCTCTGAGCCTCTCGAGAGCTTGTCCATCAAATCTAGTGCCTTTCGTGACATTGCCAACACCTCCGTTCTATGATGGCCAGCAACAGAAAGAAACGAAGCAAAGTTGTCTCTCACGTTATTGTTCCATGTTAGTTTCAAGTCGTGTATGAGAAATCTGTTGTGGTAGTTGCTGAGTAATGAATTAGCATTGATAACTTCTCGAGCCTGGTCGAAAGAGCTGATTGCTGAATACGTCAGAAAGGCCCGCGATGTCTGTTTATTCAACTCATTGAAGCTCTCGCTTCCAGCAGTGACCCTAGAATCGAACTTCATCATATCAGCAACACTTTGAGCCTGACAACCGTTCGCGGCCTTGTCTCGAAGCTTGTGCAAGTGGTGAATTTTGCTCTGCCAACAAGATATCTCATTTTCGAGCCGTTGCATTGTCTTCTCGTCAGCATGATCATTGCTTTCACTAAGCATCTTTGATTTCTTGATGAGCTCATTCAATTTGAGCCTCACCTCCGTTAACCTCAACTCCACAAGTTGGGCTTGAACCTCGCCAGGTGAGTCGTAACCGATCAAACAATTGTGAGAAGGCTCGTGGCCGAAAGGATGGGGGCCTTCAGGATGCTCCAAAGTGAACTCTCTGAAGTAGGTGAAACGAGGTGTGCTGAAAAATGGAATAACCTTGACATTTGTCTCAGGAGAGAGAATTTCATGCTCCTCCATCTCAATGAAATCATCCAGGTCGATCCATGGGAAGTCCTCTTTATCGCTAATCGCCCCTCGTCTAAATGATTGTTTGTTCTCATTGTGTTTCTTGATCTCTCCCTCATAGGTATCAAGATCCATTGGCTGGCTAGTCTCTCCTGAATAGTACGACAAAAGCTTGCCTTGCATAGAGATATCGTCAAACTGGGCGAAGATCAATCGTATGTCTGCATCACTGACCTCCACCTCCCCTAAGTTCATCTTCAACTTTCTCACCTTCTTGTCGATTCCCAATTTTTCATTCACGTATCTGGCAATCTCACGACGTTGATGCAAGTCAATTGTGCACTTTGAAGCTTTTGCCTTTACACCATACGCAACAACACTATGGTTCACATCCTTGCCTCCGGTAGATAGGTAAATGTCCGAAATGGTCAAAGGCTCAAGCACAATCTGATACTTGAGGGTGAAGAGGTGAGGTCCGAACTTGACAGAAGATTCCTTGAATGCCAGCTTTTCAAATAACTTACCCTCTCTGATTGGAAGCGAAACATTGTCGTTCAAAGTCTTCCACCAAACCTTGATGTATTCAAATGTCAAGGGCGTGAGATACGCGTAGTTGTGTGAATTTCCTTGCTTGGAAGATGAGTTGACATTGATGGAAAGATGGGTGTAATCAGATCTAAACTCCTCATATGAGTCCGGGTGATAATCATATTGAGGACCAGTGACCGTCACGTCATAATGTGGCTTGAACTTATCAGTGCGCTCCATGTCAGCGCTGAGTTCCTTGGCCTTTTTGTCTGTGTTTCGCTCAAAAAGAAACCCAAGTGTCCACCGAACCTTTTCATCCGAGGTGAGTTTCATCACCCGCTTCTGAAACTTCCCATCGCTATCTGCCTTGTCTTCCTCCGAATTCGAGTTCAAAAGACTCCACGCCTGTCCCTCGGTGGCAGAATAGTTTGGTATTCCCAAGATGAAATCATCACTTTCAAGAATCACGAGCTCGCAATGTTTCCCGGTATCATTGATTCTTAGCAGCACGTTATCTTTCCAGCAGAACACGAGACCGGAGCTATTGCCAATGAGCGAGTAGGGCGATGTGGAGCTCTTCATATGGAGGCAAAGCTCGTGCTTGATGTCAAACTTGACTTTTCCATGCGCTATCAAAGCCAATTTATCCCACCACCCTAATGGACTATCGTCGATCTCAGGCTTTGTGAAGTTCTCGAAAGCCATCATGGCACTCAGTAGAGCAGGTTGGTATGCTTTGCACCAGCTGACAACACACGCTCTAGTCGTATTTAGTGTCGACTCTAAATTGAACATCACTTTGACTGGAGTCAATGTTCGTATCACATTCACCGAATAGAAGTTGTCCACTATGCGCAGCGCTTTCGTCGCTGGAGAAAAAGGGACAAAAATTTGGCGAAGTTCCTCGGGAATCTTGACCAAGGTCTCATTGATAACAAATGTTCCCTTGAGGTCCATGACGGGTGAGTCTGGATCACCACTGCTAGGAAAGGAGATAAATGGGAGCGCGTAATCTCGCAAGCTCATGTACACTGAGGAACTTCTCCAGTGCATGCGAGCCGGAAGAAGAATCGAGTAGTCGCCATGAGGTTGTCCCTTTCCGTACTTTCTCAAAAATTCATGAACATCATCCAATTGAGGATCGTCGATAACCAAGTCGAGATCTTTGAACGCACCCAGAAACTTAGGAGGTCCGCGCGAGTACTCCTGAATATCGAACTTGGATTTCATGAGTTTGTTGATACTATCCAAGCCCCAAATACCTTCCAACCGCTTTTTCCACTGATCGTGATATGACTTCTTGTATCTGTCAAACTTGCAAATCCACGAGTTCGAGATGTCTCGAAGCAAGTTTTCGTGGGCTTCCGCGATTAATGACTCCACTTCTTCATCCGTCATATTAGCGTCAGCTTCTACTTCAAGGCTGTTTTTCTCATCCTTGTTATCGGTAGACATATCACCAGACTTTTTTTGTTTGGTCTTGCGACTCCTACTACCGGTAAGCGCGTCTTTGATTGAATCCATTGGCGAATGGTTGGATTTGTCACTCCCATGTGAAACTTCCGTTGCCCGGAAGCTTTCCAAAACACAGGATGATTTTTCCCCTTGGGCGGTATTATCGTAATCCTCTTTGCCCGTGGTATTGAACAATGTCTTGTTTGGTTTTCTCTGATGAGTGTGCTTACGCAAGAATTGTTTCTTGTCGACATGAGAATTAGAAAGAGCCTCTTTCGAATGCGAGCGGAGGGCTTCCGCCTTCTTTTCAAAAGCGGCAAGTTTTCTTTTCCTTTCCACATTTTCGATTGCGCCGTATTGGTAAATAAGAGAAAGCTCAGTCTCAAAATCATCGTCTTCTAAAGTAATTCCCATTATATCGGACTTTAGTTGCAACCTAGGGATAACAAGCGCTTCTTTGGCTTCGGGCTCGATTCTGAAGAAATCTTTAATATCATTCGAGAGATGCTTGAAGTTGACCCAAATCTGTCTTGATGCTTTGAAGAACGTAATGACATTATCAATCACAGTGTAGACAAGGAACTGGAATGGAATATTGAACCTGAGCGCTCGAGACTTGAGAAGAATTGAGCTGCGTGTCACCATGTCCAAGTTGAGGTCAACATCGGTGATCGAGACCAAGCGAGACCAAAGCCTTGTGATTGGATGGACCACGTAGAGCCTCAAATAGCTAATTTGACATTGTGGAGATACAAAAGAATCCCGCATGTTGAGATTGTCGATTTCAAAAAGAATATCGACATCATGTGGTAATCTCATAACAACACTCAAAGAAGCAATCTCCACATCAAGATCAATGACCTTTGAAACGCCAATGAGCTCCTTCGCTTCCTCTTTAGTGTACGTGGCCTCAACATTTGGAGCTATCACCTCCACCAAGGTACGCGCATACAAGACACACCAGACCAAGTATATATCAGCACGACCCTCAACTTCGGGTATGGAGAGAACCAATTTACTTCGACTGCCCGAGGGGTTCCGAAGAGACAAACCATCGATGGTCAAGACTTGCTTCACTGTACGAGGATCATCCTTGGTATTGATCAAAGAGAAGCCACTGAAGCATGATTCCACACTGGATGCATCAGAGACATCGAGACTGCCAAGCGAGCCAGTGTTTCGCCTATCAAAGTCTTCGACATACTCGCTGCTATAATCACTTAGTGTGTTGACCTGGATTTGTCTCAAACGAGCCTCAAAAACCTCTTCCTGTCTCTTATAATCAAACTCGAATCCACTGGCCCAAACCGATACTCCTCTTTTGAAATCTGCAAGATCCACTTCTTCCCCCAATACTTCATCCCAAATGACATGCAGGGGAAGCCAGTCATTGCAAATAATGTAGGACAGAAGAATTTCAGATCTATATTTTATCGAGTGGATTATGGGTGGCAAGGTGTCAAATAAATCGAGCAATTCTCGTTTCGAGTCGTTGCTCACATGTTCTGACTCGAGAATACCTCTCTCACGCTCCTGATTCATTCTTGCACAAGCTCGATTGGCACTGGATATTCTTGCTTCGCGTATTCTTCTGATAACATGAAAGATCATGGAGTTCACAGATTTCAACTGGAACGTCTTTGTTGTGATACGGAGGGCAATTTTGTGTGTGTCCAAACAATATCCAACGAGTGCACTGACCGCTGACAATAGGATTTTATTCTTGTCGATCTCCACGTAAAAGTTTCTCAATTTCACGAAACTCTTGAGAGCAACCAGGCCAGATGACAGACATTGTTTTGTGATGAGCTTACCCAAATTTTTACTAGAGAACTTGAATGCAAAACCCTGTGCCCCTGCATCACTTACGATATTATCGAGGGACTGCCTTCTAAATTCTTTGTTTTCATCTAATGGCAAATGAAGCTGGTATTTCAAATCAACGATGAGAAATTTCACAGAACTTTTCCGAATGTAGGTGAGGTATTCGGAAGAGCTTTTCTCTGAGCTTGAATGCTCTTGAGACTTCTTTGATCTCCCAAAGGAAAACATGTCAAGTACGTATGCCAACTGATCGAAATAAAGAAAGAAAGACGGATTTGTCATGCTTAGTGTGGTGAACAAATCAACCGTAAATGCGTCTTTCTTGTCTGACTTTAAAGCTCGGTAGAAATCCGAAAGATCAATGTCAAGAATATACGTTATGGAGGGTAAATACATGCATTTCAGGTCTAAGTGATAGAGTTGAGCTGCCGTCACGTATGAAGACAACTTTGCCATTGTCTGTTGTTTGTACGACGTATCACGGCTGTAATTGAGCGAGTAGCTCGATGAAACTACCTTGATTTCTTTAAATTGAATTTCGCTCTGCTCCAATTTGAGCTGAAGTGAGGAAATAATCTCGAGTTTGGAAAGAATGCATTGTAAGGAGGGAAGCGCGGGGCTTTTCGTCAGAGACGAGTTTCGGTCTTTTCTTTTGCTCCAGAGCTTAGATAGCTTTCGAATGCGTAGATGTCCTAAGATCAACAAGATGTTGAAATTTGAGAGGTTGACTTGAAGATGGTTCTTGTCATTCGTTGGGCATGATATATTAAGGTCACACTTGGCGGAAATCTCCAAATTATGAAATAGATGTAGGCCGGCAACTTCACTACTGCTCGAGAAATCATTTACGTAACCATCAAGAATCGAGATGGTTGCCTTTCCAGTGGCTTTCTCGAGATCAGTTGAGCTTTCAACCTTTACATAATCCAAGTGCAATGACACGTCTTCGTGAATTGCGTGATGGTAGATGGAAACATGGTAGAATTGAAGAGAGATTTGATTGATCCATCCCCTCTCAAGAATGAGATTGTAGAATGTTTTCGGGATCATGAAGGATAAGTCCTCTGGCGTTAGGGGAAGGTCATCGCCTTCAGCGTCCCGACTTGATTGTGTCTCTCGCAGCTCATTGTTCTTGATTATCGTCACGCCACTGAACTGCACGGTGGCCAAACGGAAGGGAGACAACGATCTCCATGAAAATTCCAACTTCAAGTATACCTTTTTGGCTGTGATAGTGGCTTCAGGAAGAGTGACGGTAACACCACAAAACGATAGCCATCCAAGAGATCTGACTCGTAGACGGGGTATGAGATTGACGAGTAGAAGGCAACCAAGATAAACCGCAATTAATGATAGCAACGACGTTTGTAGAATTGACTTCTCAGCTATGGGGGCGAGCCCAGATATATCGGGAAATCGAAAAGTCATTGATCCGCACTAGTAGTGTAGGGTACGAGTGAGTCAATGAAGGTACGTCCATAAAGGTAAGGACTGATCTATTTTGTGAAAAAAGGATATTCAGTGCAAAACAAATGAAAACTTTTAGCTTGCCGAGTTACTTTGAGGAGTATAGTTTTGGAGATTAAAGTGGGTGTACAGGGTTTAGTTCGTGGACTAGCAACCCATCTTGCATAAAAGATCTTAGGTGCAGCAAGCAAAGTGGCGCACGCTGGCGCATTTGACATGTCTCTAAAACGGCATTTAATCTCGCAACCATGAAGCAAACACGGCCTTATGTCCCAAATACCCCACCCACTAATTCGAAAATAATCATGAGATTTCAAGCGAGATTTAATAATTTAATTATCATCCTGGTATCACGCCAGCTTCGCAACTTTCTTTAGCAACGTGAATAGAAGAAGGATTTAGTTGCTGGTGGTCGCAGGCCACGCAGATCGCGGTTCCAATTATTTTCCATAATATAATGCATAATACGAAGCGACTAGTTGTGCCAACTCCCATGTTTCAACGGAAACTAACAGAGAACTGATCTCTGCCTCGAATGGCCAACATATTGAGGCTGAATTTCGGGCATTCCCAACGGTTATTTATTCGATATTCTCAACTGCCGTTCCGGCAGGCAGACACGCGGATCTGGTATATCCAAAAGAGGGAGGAATTCTTTTGCAGCCTGATTATAATTCGGATATATTTCATACTTCTTCTTTGAGAATTTTTATGTTTGAAACTATTTTGAATCTTGATCTTAAATCTAGCTATAATGTGAAACTTAGATGATGGGCGGGTCAGCCAAGTCAGGGGCGATTCCTCGAAAGCGCCACAACGTGGAACCAGAACCATATGTGAGCCAGATTTCAGTAGGCTTTTGGATTTTCTCCAAACTGTGTCATGGCATTAATCAAACAAAAGCTTTCGGTACAGCTAATTCATGTTTTGTGTACCCCTACCACTATTTTTCCCCGATTTCGCAGCAATTCAGATTACACAGATTTGGCCAGCTCTATACAAGGTCGTGCGCGCTCAAATACCACGCCGCGCGACCCAGAGCCTCCACACTATGACGCCTCCGAAACCTCAGCCTAAAACTTATTCTTCAAGTATTCCACAATCCATACGTATCGATCAACATGGAAGAGCTCGGAATTTTGCCGCCAGTGGCGCCTGCGATGTCATACTATAAGCCCAAGGAAATCACGCTGCAGGAGGACACCGACATTTACTTGAAGTTGAAGAAGTTGGAGAAGGAGTTGGATCTTTTGTTGTTGCAAGAAGACTACATCAAAGACGAGCTGCGCCACTTGAAACGCGAGTTGGTGCGTGCACAAGAGGAGGTTAAGCGTATAAGGTCGGTGCCGCTTGTCATTGGCCAGTTCTTGGAGCCCATAGACGAAAACACCGGTATTGTCAGTAGCACCACGGGATCAAACTACGCCGTGCGGATCTTGTCGACTTTGGACAGGGAGTTGTTGAAGCCTTCGTCATCGGTTGCATTGCATCGTCATTCAAATGCATTGGTGGACATTTTGCCGCCCGAGGCAGACTCCTCGATAGCAATTGTGGGAGACACACAGAAACCTGACGTGACCTATGCAGACGTCGGTGGCTTGGATATGCAGAAGCAAGAGATCCGTGAGGCCGTCGAGTTGCCCTTGACGCAGGGTGACTTATACTCTCAGATTGGTATCGACCCCCCTCGTGGTGTCTTGCTTTATGGACCACCAGGTACGGGTAAAACCATGTTAGTAAAAGCCGTGGCGAACTCTACCACGGCGTCGTTCATTCGTATAAACGGTTCCGAGTTTGTGCAGAAATACTTGGGTGAGGGTCCCAGAATGGTCAGAGACGTATTCCGCTTGGCCAGAGAAAACTCGCCTGCGATCATTTTCATTGATGAAATCGACGCCATCGCCACCAAGAGATTCGATGCACAAACTGGTGCTGATCGTGAAGTGCAGAGAATCTTGTTGGAGTTGTTGAATCAGATGGACGGTTTCGACCAATCCTCCAATGTCAAAGTCATAATGGCAACCAATAGAGCCGATACATTGGATCCTGCCTTGTTGAGACCAGGAAGATTGGACCGTAAAATCGAGTTCCCTAACTTGAAAGACAGAAGAGAAAGACGTTTGATATTCTCGACTATCGCCTCCAAGATGGCGTTGGCCCCAGAAGCTGATTTGGACTCCTTGATTGTGCGTAACGATCCTTTGTCCGGTGCGGTGATTGCCGCTATCATGCAAGAGGCTGGTCTACGCGCAGTGAGAAAGAACAGGTATATGATTTTGCAGAGCGACTTGGAGGAGGCATACGCTGCGCAGGTGAAGACTGGCTCTGAGCACGATAAGTTCGATTTCTATAAGTAAGCGTAGTGTATATATAGTACGTTAATCATAGAAGGTTGTAAATGGCAAGCCCCGGTTGGAAGCTATGTAAGTGTGAGAAGTCAAAATGGTCCAAGTCCATGTGGTAGTTGTAGCTCCAGGTCCGCTTAAATAAACTGTTGTTGAAGTTGTGCTTGAATGATGCTATTGGCGTTATGACATAGACTTCCTGGTATTTGGAAGAAACATCGTCTATAACTTTTTGCAACTTTTGAATGTCCATTCCCATTGCATCGATGGAGATTTTGCCCGCATGAACCCCGGGGACCCATGAGTCAAGCGTCTCGTCATTTAACGAAATAATCTGCAATTCGCCAACTTTTTGATCTAGCATCCATGTAGGAGGCGAGTAAGTTCTCCACCAAATAAAAGCAGATTTTGACCCCGTTAACTGTGGGTTTTGTTGGAGAAAGTCAAGTGCGGGTATGACACCCCCTTGGTGAAGAACGCCCATCAAAATAGCCATCAAGATGTTGAAAACGATCCAAGCATTCATGACAAATGAAGGAATCTGAGGAAACTTTTTAAATGCGTCTTCTAAAGCGGCAACATCGAAGCACGCGCATAAAAGCGGAACTATAGGGGTAAGAAACCGGAGCTCCTGGTGTGGTACCATAGACAAAAATATCAATCCACTCACTGCAGATACAAATGGTGTAGTTTTCCAGTATGTGTTTCTAAAGCGAGGGAGCAAAAGTACGAGCCCCGGTCCCAATAATTGAGGGAGGTTAACGAGAATGTGGGTGTAATAGGGGTGAAATCCGTGCTGTGCCAAGTTTTCAAAGCGGGAATTGTAATTTAGGTTGTTGAGTGGGGCGAGCACATACTGGGACCAGTCCCATGGATTTTCCAACACTGTGGAGAGAGTGGATTTTCCAAACCACACAGTATCAATAAACACACAGCATGATGCAGTAAGTATGAATGTAGTGGCGGTAATAAAAGGTATGTATTTCCACTTCCACGCACTCTGTAAGAAGAAGAATCCTGGGATCACAATGAAGACGGGGAACGTGACCCTGTTGAAAATTCCAAACGCCATTAAGACACCGCATGCTGCTGAAGATGTGAGGATGTCGGTCGTAGTATATTGACCCTTAGGGAGTGATCTCATGAAACGCAACTCATTAATACAGTAGACTGTGAGCACCACTAAGACAGTCTCGACCGAGTTGGAGAACGTATGCAGCTGATACACGAGCGAGACAAAAGATGTCAGTACAAAATAAATTGCCTTGATGCGCTCTTGCTTTGTCGGAAGCATCTTGTGGAGACACCAGTCGGTGACCACCCAAGAAACAGTCATGAAGACGAGCCGCACCAAATACCATGTGTGCAACGGCAGGAGCTCAAGCCACTTTGCCAATTTTAAAGGCAAATAGTAACATACTAGGAGCGGCGCAATACTTCTAGCTGGTGCCAGCAGATCAAATTCCCAAGGCTCGTTTGTAGAGAGCAGGAACATGCGGCCGACTAGAACCTCAAAGCTCTGGAATTGCTCGTCGGGGTGGATGTACGAGTCAGAAAGGGCGAAAACAAATCGAAGACCGATACTGAGGAAATACACCGTCCGCCACGTGAGCAAGGTCATGTTAACGGATTTTAAAATATAGTACAGTGGTCAGTAAAAGGACACAGAGTTAGAGAAGGCACGTCTTCAGGTCAAGCCCAAGTTCAGACGCGCGCGTCTACCGATGACCCGGCGTATATGTTAAGCCATCGTTGTGGAGATAAAATGCAACATTACATGAGGCATTCTCTTATTTTCTTTTTGCAGAAGTCTTAAAAGAAGGCTTTACGATTTCACGTCCTTCTTTGTATGCTTGTATGCTTTAATTATGTTCCTATGCTCATGCGTTCACCTGACTCGCTCAGTCGTCCTCCTCGTAGACATCATTGTTCACCACCGCCGTCTCCACATCACTGAGTCCGTCCTCATCATGTTCAGACACACCTGCAAAAACCTCATCGTCTTCATCCTCTTCATAATCGTCCACAGCGTCCATATCTATATCTTCGTCGTCCTCAGAATCGATTATTCCAGACTCGATCGCGTCATCAATTTCTTCAACATATTCAACATCAGTGTCTGCATCGTCGTAGTCGTTTTGCGTAGCGCTGCCATTCAAAATCTCCTTCTTTAATGTGCTCTGTTGTTCAATCATATTCAACCGGCCTTGCAATTCCAATAGACGGGGCAACGTGCTGGCCTTCTTCGTGAGCACTGCGTGTAAGCTGGCTAGCTTGTTGTTAAGGTTGGGCATTGAGGATAACACACCACCATGGATGATGATTATCCACTTGAGCCAGAAGTTCAACTGGTCGAATCTCTGCTGCTGGCGCGTGATTCTTTCAGCCAATCTGTCCAAAAGAATAACTGCCAACGACGAGTCCAATCTGGAAATCGTGTTCTGCACAATTGTGGGGTCTCGGTTGGCCAACACAGTCTCCAAAAGCGAGTGGTCGTTGTTTCTCAAGGCCTGAGACAAAACCACCGTCAATGTACCCGCGGTGTGTTTCCTGAGTTTCTTCTTACCCAAAGCTGAGCGTCTTTGACTGCCTCCAGATAGTTTCTCCAATCTCTCAGCTAAAGTCTCATCATCCTCATCGTCATCGCTATTCACAAGATCGTTTTGGAAGGCACTGCCCTCAGTGACTACTGTGTCGGCCTCGTTATAAAGTTTGGGTGCAGCAACATCGTGCCCGCTCTCTGTGTGGGAGGTAGGCTTGATTTCCTGTTTCGACTTTCTGATGACTGTCGTGCCAGAAAATGCAAATGTGTTCTCTTTGTGCCACGGAATAGCGTCGAAGCGGGCGACTGTCCCATTTTCCATCCATGTTGTATGCAATACGCTTTCCGTGATGGAAACTGCGTTGACCGACAAGAGCTCATCGTCGGGGTTTCGGATTTCGTCTTCAGGGCGCGAGTACTTGATCGAGGCGTCCGGGTGCTTGGACTTTACACTCGACGCGAGCTGTTTTCTTCTCTTTTTCGATGATTCTTGGGCCTGGTTCTCGAACGACAATGGGTTCTTGAAGAGCTCAAGGGTGCCTGTTTCTGTGATGGCTGCTACGACGGAAAGATCCTCGTATACACCCAAACCAATCAGCACAATCGATGAAGGCGCCACCAAGACCGCTCTGGTAGAGTTTCTGTTTATAGAGTACACGTTGAGGAACCGGTCACCTTCAGCTGCTGTCAAGAAAAGGTCTGGGTCACTGGCCACGGGCATTATAGAAATGATGGGCTGCACATGTGCAGGGAACGTTTTCACGATGGCCTTCGCAAGCACGTCAACTAAATACACGTTGTGGGTACCAACTAGCAAATGTGGTTCGTTCTGGTACATGACTGTGGAAAGCTTCGATACAGACTCCACGGAGTCTAGCATGTCTGTGAGGGCAAAGCTCTGTAGAAGCGTAAAAGACAGAGTGTCCCACTCATAAAAGTGTCCTTCGATATCCGAAGCCCACACAGTTTTTGTTATCTGTGAATAGTGGAAATCTGTGATAGCCGAGTTGGATGGGCACTGGAACTCGGAGGTTATGCTGTTGGAGGCAGGTGTGTAGATGAGAATCGAGCCGTTTGTGAGACACACCGCAAGCTCCGATGCAGAGATCCACTCCAAGGCGGTAATTTTCTGGCCCTTGCTGAGCGAAAACAGTGTGTTTAACAGATCTTGAGCCACCACCAAAGCCTGGACTTTCACCTGATGAGTATCCAATGCCTGCACGGCCAGGGCCAAGTGGGTATTAGTGGGGTCAAACTTTGCAGCGATGAGTGGCCCCGACATGATGTATGAATTTTAATATTAGCAAGTAGAACTGAAACACGAAGGGAAATGACAATGCAGTTGAACAGATGTAAATGTCAAATCTCAGTTAGACCTCCGCACCTCTTGGCAGTGATGCGATGGGCATTTTTTTTCATCGCGAAAAGCTATGGTCACGTGATCGAAGACGGCTGCAACGAAGACGGATGAAGACGAAGTATTGTTGGTTCCCGATGTTTTTTTTTTCGATGACTGATCTTTACTAGTTTGTTTTTGAGATGAAAGGGCTAAATAGCAAGCCTATGTTCTCAGTGACTGGGTTTACAAATTTTGAGAAGCTAAAAGAGTATTTGCGCGGAAGATGAGGAAAGGGAAAAAGTACACAGTTTCTAAGTATCAACCAAGAATCTTAAAATCTTTAAAGGCTCATTTATCAAAATAGATATCAATATCGCCAACGCGAAGCAGGAATATCTATCAATGTATGATATTAAAGTGGGGTAAGAAGGAGTCACACCAAAAAAAAAGAAAAATTTGAATCGGAAATGGATGTCTGGTCCGTGAGTTCCAAACGTGAGATTAACAATGAAGATGATTAACCTTTACTCGCCTTTAATCGAACAGCCCAAAGTATGATCCCCACTCTCTTTCAGACTATAATAGGACACTTTCAATTGTGGAGGTCGCATATCAAAACTTTTCTGCTAGCTAATTTCCCCCTTCATTCAGAAGGTCACTAGCTGGCTGCAAAAAGCTCGCGGACAACTGACGGTGCCTTTACACAGAAACTCCCTGTAGTTCTACACATTGATATCAAAAGCGTGTAGCCAAGACAATCAGAGCCCAGAAGTATTCCAAATTTATTTCTTATTGTTGCCAAGAATGAAAATGTGTTGCAACATCCTTCGTGTGCACAAAGCTATCAGCAACGAGATTCGAAATACGTCGGGTATTCCAAAGCTTCCAGCTTCCTACATGAGGATATAGAACTAGTGTAAAACTAAAGTGAAATCTTTACCTGACTTCATCAGACACCTGATAGTCTAACTTTCATTCTTGTTTTATCGTCGTCATGCAGACTTGTTCACAGAAAAAGCAATGATTATGTTTTTGGATGGACAGGTCCGAAATGACGACTTCAGCAGGTCATAGTGCTGGGCTTTGCAATTAACACATAGCTTGAACTTCAAACAAGGGAATTATATCACCTTAAATGATTTACTTCTCAACAAGGCGGCTGTGCTGGTTTCTCCGCTTTCCGAGAGACGCGCACCGATGGATGGGGTGAATCTGCGTAAACACTGGGCGCGGCACGACTCGAATATAGAATTACTGTCGTGTGTCTTTCTTGAAATAGATATTCTACAAGCCCTGGCCTGTATTTCCCAAATCTGATACATAAAATGCCTCTCTGTGGCGGCGGAAACAAGACTAGTATGTGAATTAAAATGTTACTGCGATCAAGCGCAGCTTTACCGAGCCTTTTGGTGGTGTTGTGAACACGCTGTTACTAACATTCCAGTCCAGCGCAAGATAGTCATTCTAGGCGATGGTGCTTGCGGAAAAACATCTCTTCTCAACGTTTTCACGCGTGGGTACTTTCCACAAGTCTACGAACCCACGGTCTTCGAAAACTACGTCCAC